>JADZMA010002282.1:0-12622 GCA_020796225.1 Arion vulgaris
GAAAATGGGGACTCAAGATCAATGGAAAAAAAAAATAACTTAAGATATGCAGATGACACAGTATTTGTAGCAGAAGTGAACAAAATTACAGGACTAGTAGACCAATTGGACAGAACTAGCAAGGAATATGGATTAGACATTAACATACAGAAAACAAATACTATGGTAATCAACAAGGAAATGGAGAAACCTAAAATGAATATAAAAATACATGGAGAATTACTACATCAAGTAAAAATTTCCTTAGATCTTGGTCAGATGATAACAGATGATGGCAGATGTATAACAGAAATTAAAAGAGAATAGGAATGGCCAAGGATAATTTCAATAGTATGAAAAAGTTACTGACATCCAAACAAATTACAAACAGGCTAAAAATGAGAATGATCAAATGCTATATTTATCCTATATTAATGTATGGCTCGGAAACATGGACAATGAATAAGCAGTTAGAGACAAATTGATGCATTTGAGATGTGGATATATGAAGAATAGGCAGAGTTTCATGGACAGAAAAACAGACGAATAAACAAGTTTTAGGAAAACTAGTCATGAAGAAACAATTATTAAGAGAAATAAAATTCAGACAAATAAAGTATTTTGCACACATAAAAAGACATGACACCATGATAAAACCTTTATTTGAAGGGAAAGTTGAGGGGGGAAGAGCAAGAGGAAAACCGAGAGATGTGGGAGGGAAACTTGAAGAAATGGACATGTTACAGTCTGGCAGAGTGCAGCACCAAGGTGAAAGACAGAGGATGCATGAGATTCTATTCAGCCAACCTTCGATGTGATGAGGATGATGATAAAACATGTATGTGCTTTTGAATGTGTGAATGTAGCCAAATATAAATTGGAAGTCAAAAGGTCGGCAAGAGTGAGTTGGGTAGGAAAGACCGAATCCCTGAATCTTCATAAGGACGGCCACAAATTGTAAAAGATAGTGAAAGCCCTGAGTGACGAAAACACCAGCCGACCACCAATAGTCCAAAAGCAAAATAACAAGATATGCTCTGGTAGGGAGGCAGCGAACGTTCTAATGGGACAGTATGCCAACGTCAGAAGAGTAAACATTCGTAAAGAAAAAAGAGACAAAACAAAAAGAAAAGCATGAGCCCTCCAAAGCGAATGTAGTTGAAACACTGATATAGACAGGCAGTTAAAGCACTGATATAGACAAGTAGTTAGAGCACTGATATAGACAAGCAGTTAGAGCACTGATATAGACAGGCAGTTAGAGCACTGATATAGACAAGCAGTTAAAGCAACTTGACATAGACAAGCAGTTAAAGCACTGATATAGACAAGCAGTTAGAGCACAGATATAGACAGGCGGTTAGAGCACTGATATAGACAGGCAGTTAGAGCACTGATATAGACAAGCAGTTAGAGCACTGATGTAGACAAGTAGTTAGAGCACCATTATAGACAAGCAGTTAGAGCACTGATATAGACAAGCAGTTAAGGACTGATATGGCAAGCAGTTAGAGGACAGATTAGACAAGCAGTTAGAGGACAGATATAGACAAGCAGTTAGAGCACTGATATAGACAAGCAGTTAGAGCACTGATATAGACAAGCAGTTACAGAGCACTGATATAGACAATTAGTTAGAACACTGATATAGACAAACAGTTAGATGGCTGATATAGACAATCAGTTACAGAGCACTGATATAGACAATTAGTTAGAGGACAGATATAGACAAGCAGTTAGAGCACTGATATAGACAAGCAATTAGAGCACTGACTAGACAGGCAGTTAGAGCACTGATATAGACAAGCAATTAGAGGACAGATATAGACAAGCAGTTAGAGCACTGATATAGACAAGCAGTTAGATGGCTGATATAGACAAGCAGTTACAGAGCACTGATATAGACAATTAGTTAGAGCATTGATATAGACAAGCAGTTAAAGCACTGATATAGACAAGCAGTTAGATAGCCAGAGCACAGTAAGAACAACAGAAGGAATGACCGACTGGTTCTCCATTACATCAGGTGTTAGACAAGGTTGTGTCCTCTCACCACTACTCTTTATTGCATATATGGATAAAATAACTCAAGAGTCAAATTCAGATAATGATGAAATAAATGAACTGCTCTTTGCAGATGATCAGTGTCTGATACATCAAAATGAACAAGATCTACAACATATGTACCTTGAACAAAATTGTATAAATCATGTCATGAAAATCAGCAACACTAAAACAGAAATAATGAATATGGGAAGAAAACATAATAATCTAGACATCCATGCCAATGGCACTAAAATAAACCAAGTGAAAGAATTCAAATACTTAGGAAGCATATTCACAGAGGACGGAAGACCAGATAAAGAGATAGAGGCTAGAGTGAAACACTAAATGCTGTAACCTACCAGCTAGCCCCATTGTTAAGAGCACCCATACATTTTACTGGCAACTAACAACAAGACAGCATTTGTATACCTACTTTGTGTTACCAGAGCCAAACATGGACAATGAGCAAAGCGCAGTCACAAAAATAACTACATGTGAAATGCGTTGCCTGTGAAAAGTTACCAACAACACCAGAAGAAACAGTCACCAACATCAGCATAAGAAAGAAAGTTGGCACAGAACCTGCTTGAATTACATTGAGAAACAAAGAATGAAGTGGTTTGGCCACTTAATAAGAATCATCAAACTCCACAGTATACAGAGTCTTCTACAACATAACATCGGGAAAGAAGGCAAGAGGAAGACCACGGAAAGATGGTTAGATGGCGTAGCAAAATCCTGTGAAAGAGCAAAGATAACAATCACACAAGCCACCAGAACAGCGCAGACAAAATAAACCACGACACTGGGCAACAACCCGGTAGCAGTGTGACGACAAAAGAAGAAAAGAAGTTAGATGGCTAATATAGACAAGCAGTTAGAGCACAGATATAGACAAGCAGAGCAATGTTATAGACAAGCAGTTAGAGCACAGATATAGACAAGCAGAGCAATGATATAGACAAGCAGTTAGAGCACAGATATAGACAAGCGAGCACTGATATGACAAGCAGTTAGAGCACTGATATAGACAAGCAGTTACAGAGCACTGATATAGACATGCAGTTAGAGCACTGATAGAGACAAGTAGTTAGGCACTGAATAGACAAGCAGAGCACTGATACAGACAAGCAGAGCACTGATATAGACAAGCAGTTAGAGCCCTGATATAGACAAGCAGTTAGATGGCTGATATAGACAAGCAGTTAGAGCACAGATATAGACAAGCAGTTGGAGCTTTGATATGACAAGCAATTAGATGGCTAATATAGACAAGCAGTTAGAGCGCAGATATGGACAAGCAGTTAGAGCACAGATATAGAAAAGCAGAGCACTGATATAGACAAGCAGTTACAGAGCACTGATATAGACAAGCAGTTACAGAGCACTGACATAGACAAGCAGTTAGATGGCTAATATAGACAAGCAGTTACAGAGCACTGATATAGACAATTAGTTAGAGCACTGATATAGACAAGCAGTTAGATGGCTAATATAGACACGTAGTTAGAGCACTGAAATAGACAAGCAGTTACAGAGTAGTATTTATATATGTTGATAGACCTGGTCTTGGTACAAGAGAACAGAATTAGAACCTCTCACTTATGAAACTTCTATTTATATACGTCTACGATTATCCTACTCCCACAATCCACTATCTAATCTAGATGAAATAAACTCAACTAAGACTCGGGTTTAATAACTATCATCATAACTACTCGTTCAGATAGAAACGACAAACTACTGAACGTATAAGTGATGCCTAGAAAATTGACAACTTGTTTACTGTGGTTGATATCGAAATCCTGTAAAGGATATGTCACGGTTTAAATTCTTCATAAATATATATATATAGCACTATTTTCTATTCAGTTACTAATTATCAGTTATATGAGGCATATCATCATTGCCTCTGACAACTCCCATGGTGCTCGATCCCCGCATCAGCAAATCCAGCAGCGGCCTAACACATCAGTTCGATGTTGATTAATCAATCTCTTTGCATATTTAGTATGTCGTTCTTTTCGGTCTGCACTAATATTGACACCCATCTCTTAATCTGGACAGTAGGATTTACAGCCGTGAAACTCTTTGTTCAGAAAGACACTCTCAATGCGTGAAGAATGTCATTTCGATTCATCGCCCGAGTGGTTACTGCGGCCCAATTGAAGTGTAAAGAATAGGAACTACTGTTACCTGCCATCCATGTCGTAGAGGCGGCATAGGAGGTTGGGCGTGGGGCTACTACACACCGTAAAAACACTAGATGGCTACAGAAAGGAGAGCAAACCGAGTAAACGCTGCCTGAAACCGGACACATCGCCGAAGGATATGCACCAGAGCTGAAAATGTGACATAAAACACACCCAATGACTAAAACTACATGAATTTGATTTCCGCCTGAATAGAATTTATGGGGACATCTGATACATCGGTCTGGGCGGTGATCGCGAGAGAGAGATTTCGATCCATGAAAATACGATTCTCATAGATATGCTGATTATCATATCACCGATTATGAAAACATTATTAAACTCAGTAAGTCAATCGGTGATATGATAATCAGCATATCTATGAGAATATGTTCTTCAAAACATTGTGATGAAAACATTATTAAACGCATAAGTCAATCGGTGATTGATAATCACCATATCTATGAGAAATGTATTTGTTTTTTTTTTTTTCCGATCCAGAAGCACTTGGGCTTTTCAGCTCTTCGGCTCGGTGCCATGGACATCGTAACCCTTCGGTTCAGTGCCACGAACACCGTAAATCTGGGGAATCTGTGGCTTTCCCTGCCATCCCGCGGAATGAACCCGCACACACAGAGGGATAGTCACCCGTAGTCCAACGCGCTACGAACACGCTGGGCAGACGGGCATATATTTGATTCAATTCCATTGTTATGAAAATATTATTAAACTCAGTAAGTCAATCGGCGATATGATAATCAGCATATCTGAGGTTGTATTTGATTCAAAACTATTGTTATGAAAATATTATTAAACTCAGTAAGTCAATCGGCGATATGATAATCAGCATATCTATGAGAATCGTATTTTATTCAAAACTATTGTTATGAAAACATTATTAATCTCAGTAAGTCATCGGTGATATGATAAGCTATATATATAGTCTATATTAAAAAATCTAAACAGCAAGATGACGAGTTTCCATGAATTTAGTAGTCAGCACGAAACACAATAGGGACTACACAATCCGAAATGTAATAAAGATTGTTCAATCAATCAATCACTCTATCAATTAATCATTCACTGATTATTTAGTTTTGGAAAGGGCTTCTGTCTTCTACCCAATTCATTATCATTCATGTTTTCAAGTAATGAATAGTGTATTAAACTTGTGTTTTTTTTTAGTATCAATACTTTTAAATTCTATAACATTATCAATAAATATATTGAATCGTTACTTTGTAATGTACTTGTAATGTCTTGTGTGTCGTATCTTATATATAACAGTTACTTGCTGTTGTAAAATCTCTAACATAATCCCAAGTCAAAAGAACAGGTCAGACATTTGAATCACAGAAGAACCAGCATCAAAACAAGTTTTATGTTTTCCAACTGCCAAATAACATTTATAATTTCACTAAATAGCCTTATTCACTGTTATCAGTCAACAAAAATAGGCTGTCAACCAGGTATGATAACAAAATGAAACGGTTTCCTGAAATTGAGCGTGACTTGTTTATGTTTTCGTTGTGTTTGTTAGTTGCTGATTGTTAGAACTCCCCGTCATATCAACAAACAAAATAATCAGAGCCGTCACGGTCGCTTAACCCGTTTATTTGCCGGAACAAAAATCAACATCGGATTTTATTCAGCGATTTATTATTGTATGTGTCGCTAAGCTGCCAACAGTTAACAATAGTTTAGTAACGAAGACAATTGTTCGTTACATACATAGTGGATCAAAGAACTGTTTGTTTCTGAACACGACTTTGCTAGCACATTTTCGCCATGTTTGGTCGGGTATTTTCCGGTTTCGTTTGCTGAGCTACTGAGTTAGTGCTTGAGCAACGCTGTGAGCTATGACTGTTACATGGAATGCTTTGCTGTGTCAACCGTGCGTTTGTTGTGTGTATTCAGAAAATGACGGACAGCGGTTATGACGAACAAGCTCAATCTGCCGTATGCAGTTATATTGCGAGTGCAGAAAACTGGATTTTGTCATGATTGATGTTCCTTCGACAAAATTGCAATTCAAGTGATGAACAGTTTTGTGTTGCTACATTAGCGACGGCCATATGCATTTTATGCGGTGCCGGTTTCTTTTGTGGAGGCACGCGGCTGTTTCATTCTGGAATTAGTTCACACAGGAAACATTTCACAGTTGTTAGCATTTCGTGTGATTTTCATTGGCACAGGAACAGAGCAATTATGGGTTGACCCGTTGCAGTGAAGTTGGAACCGTACTTATGAACTATGAACAAATAACAATAAAACAAAAGTAAGCAGCATTATCAAAGAATAAGTCTTTCTTCTGTATGAGTTGACTAGAACATGATTTTCAACTGATTAATGCTCAAATTGGTATAATAAATGATTTATTTTTAATGTATAATTTCGTGCAGTTATAATTTCTCAAAATTGTTTGAGTTTGCAATGCATAAAGAACACATTTGTTACAAAATCTATTCTATGTTACAATATCGACTTTAAAAAAATAGAAATTTGTAATGTAACATCTTATTAAAACAAATATGAACGAAAGAATAATAAGATTTTTAAAATATCCAAGTTAAGTGAACAGGTTTTACAAGTATCTCATGTTCAAATATATAACCATTTCTATAACATTTGAAGATGAGAGAAATGGCATCAGCTTCCCACTTCAATGCCTGCTTTGTTATTATTCTTTGATAATTTCTTCTCAAGATATCTCCAACATATCTCCAGCTTCTCTATCTTATAACAGTTGTTAATAGTGGTTGACCAGACATTTCTCTGATTTCATCACTTCTTCTGAATGCGTTATTCTGAATCCAATTTCATGTCTTTCACAGACGTCTATTTTCAAATGCATTCTATATCTGTAGTCATTCTAAAACTCTCAAGCACGAGTCCTGCTTCTCATCCGGACTTGGAACCGGAAAAATGAAGTTATTTGTAATTTAGTTTAGAGTACAGTTAATAAACATCAGAGATTGTGACACATTATGAGAGACATGGGTTTCCATCACATTTGATCTATCTAAAATGTGAAACATTATAGAAGATATAGGTTTCATCACACTTGATCTATCTAAAATGTGAAACATTATGTGAGACATGGGTTTCTATCACAATTGATCTATCTAAAATGTGAAACATTATGAGAAACATGGTTTCCATCACATTTGATCTGTCCAAAATGAACACTATATCATGAACAAAATGAAACTACAAAAGTACCTTGCCCATCATAATTGTTCAAGTGTGGCGTAGAGGTTAGGTTCTCGCATTTCTTTCAAAAGGCACTGCATTCACTCCTTCGTGGACATCAGGATATTTGTCAATGGATCCCTGATCTCAGTGTAGGTGAGACGAGTTCTAGTCCTATTGGAAGTGACGATAAAACGTATGTACTATTTTCAATTTGAGCACGTAAAAAAAATCATTGACTGATCAAATCTAGTAGAGCACGAAGGAACATTTTCTGACTGATAGTACAGTGATTCCACTCCAGTTGTTGCAGTCTGAGAGTACAGTGATTCCACTCCAGTTGTTGCAGTCTGATAGTACAGTGATTCCACTCCAGTTGTTGCAGTCTGAGAGTACAGTGATTCCACTCCAGTCATTGCAGTCTGAAGTACAGTGATTCCACTCCAGTCGTTGCAGTCTGAGAGTACAGTGATTCCACTCCAGTTGTTGCAGTCTGAGAGTACAGTGATTCCACTCCAGTTGTTGCAGTCTGATAGTACAGTGATTCCACTCCAGTCGTTGCAGTCTGCGAGTAAAGTGATTCCACTCCAGTTGTTGCAGTCTGAGAGTACAGTGATTCCACTCCAGTTGTTGCAGTCTGATAGTACAGTGATTCCCTCAGTTGTTGCAGTCTGATAGTACAGTGATTCCACTCAGTTGTTGCAGTCTGCGAGTAAAGTGATTCCACTCCAGTTGTTGCAGTCTGATAGTACAGTGATTCCACTCCAGTCGTTGCAGTCTGAGAGTACAGTGATTCCACTCCAGTCGTTGCAGTCTGCTAGTAAAGTGATTCCACTCCAGTTGTTGCAGTCTGAAATTACAGTGATTCCCTCCAGTCGTTGCAGTCTGAGAGTACAGTGATTCCACTCCAGTCGTTGCAGTCTGCTAGTAAAGTGATTCCACTCCAGTTGTTGCAGTCTGAGAGTACAGTGATTCCACTCCAGTTGTTGCAGTCTGATAGTACAGTGATTCCACTCCAGTTGTTGCAGTCTGATAGTACAGTGATTCCACTCCAGTTGTTGCAGTCTGAGAGTACAGTGATTCCACTCCAGTCATTGCAGTCTGCGAGTAAAGTGATTCCACCTCAGTTGTTGCAGTCTGAAGTACAGTGATTCCCTCCAGTTGTTGCAGTCTGAGAGTACAGTGATTCCACTCCAGTTGTTGCAGTCTGATAGTAAAGTGATTCCACTCCAGTTGTTGCAGTCTGATAGTACAGTGATTCACTCAGTCATTGCAGTCTGCGAGTAAAGTGATTCCACTCAGTTGTTGCAGTCTTCGAGTAAAGTGATTCCACTCAGTTGTTGCAGTCTGAGAGTACAGTGATTCCACTCAGTCATTGCAGTCTGAGTAAGCGATTCACTCCAGTTGTTGCAGTCTGATAGTACAGTGATTCCACTCCAGTTGTTGCAGTCTGAGAGTACAGTGATTCCACTCCAGTCGTTGCAGTCTGCGAGTAAAGTGATTCCACTCCAGTTGTTGCAGTCTGAGAGTACAGTGATTCCACTCCAGTCATTGCAGTCTGCGAGTAAAGTGATTCCACTCCAGTTGCTGCAGTCTTCGAGTAAAGTGATTCCACTCCAGTTGTTGCAGTCTGATAGTACAGTGATTCCACTCCAGTCGTTGCAGTCTGAGAGTACAGTGATTCCACTCCAGTCATTGCAGTCTGCGAGTAAGTGATTCCACCCAGTTGTTGCAGTCTGCGAGTAAAGTGATTCCACTCAGTTGTTGCAGTCTGATAGTAAAGTGATTCCACTCAGTTGTTGCAGTCTGAGAGTACAGTGATTCCACTCCAGTTGTTGCAGTCTAATAGTACAGTGATTCCACTCCAGTCGTTGCAGTCTGATAGTAAAGTGATTCCACTCCAGTCGTTGCAGTCTGCTAATAAAGTGATTCCACTCCAGTCGTTGCAGTATGCTAGTAAAGTGATTCCACTCCAGTTGTTGCAATCTGCCCGTAGAGTTAATCCTCTGCTTTTGTTACAGTCTGAGAATAGAGTGATTCCTCTATAGTTGTTGCATTCTGAGAGTAGAGTGATAACTGTCCAGTGGTTGCGGTCTGAGAATAGAGTGATAAATGTCCAGTTGTTGCGGTCTGAGAGTGTATAGTCTGTCCATTAATTCGTGAGCACGTTTGAAATTGATTTTCTCGATAACTACCTGTTGGATCTCAGTGATTTTTTGCAAGCAGCCTTAGAATATCCATGACGTTAGAAAATATTTTTTCAAGAAAATTTGATGTAGTTTGAAATATTTCTTCTTCAGGTTATATTAAAATCAACCTCACCGGATTGTACACAATAGTAACAGATCTACGGTACACAGACGCGTTGTTCTAAAAATACATTATGGTAACATAGAAACATCGTGAGTATACAACAATTTCACGAAATCCCGTACTAACCCTAGTCGACTTTGAAAGCGGAAAGCATATGACGTTATAATTGGATACCGTTGTATAGTTATAGGCGTATCTCGCTATTTGTATGAAACTATTGTATCATATTTGTTGGCTTATCAAAACTGACATTGATATCACATTCATAATGAGTCTGAAGTGCACATTTATAACAATGCAGAAGGTTACAGTTTTACTATACCAACACTTCCGTAGGGAATCTAAGAGAGGTCATCTATATTGCGATATTCATAACCTGAGAAACGAACGCAACTGGCGCTTGGTCTGAATAGAGAATCCTTTTCCCGATGGATTAAACAGGACACAAAGTGCACTAATGTCAAGCAAGGACGGAAAAGAACAATTGACGACTTTGACATAGATGTCATAAGACGGAGCTCTTGAAAATGTTTGCGACAAATCAACTTGTTACTCTCAGGAAACTGAAATTTAAACTGCAATCAGATTGCAGCATAGACATTTCTAAAAGTACTCTATGAAAAATTGTAGAGCCGCCGGCTTCACCTTCAGAAAACTATAGGCGGCAGGAATATTATTTGTGAAAAGCCACATTTAATTGCTGCCCGAAGTAAATACCTGAGGCAGATCCGTGAGCGGCGGAGGCAAGGCTATGATATTGTATATTTGGACAAATCCTGGGTCAATGCTCACCACACCAATGCTAAAGAATGGCAATCAGTAGACGGTGAACAGAAAAGAAAAATACCAAGCAGCAAAGACCAGCGTATTATACTAACACATGCAGGAAGTAGTGAAGAGGTCTTGTCCATGACGCTGGACTTATTTTCCAATCAAAAGTACCGACGGTAGGGACTACAACACAGAAATGAATGGACATATTTTCAGGCACTGGATGGAGAAAGATCTACTTCCAATTCTAAACAGACCATCATGCTTGGTAATGGATAATGCATCCTATCACAACGCAGTATCAGCGGAAGACAAAGTACCAACTGCATCAAATACAAAAGATCAAATTAGGACTTGGCTTGCTAAGGAAAATGTCAGCTTCGATGATACATATTTGAAACGCGAGTTGTTGCACCTGGTGAGGATGACAAATAAGACAAAGGTGTTTCATATTGACAAAATCATTGCGGAATACGGCCACACGTCTTTGCGACTACCTCCATATCATGCTCACCTCAATCCGATAGAGCTTGTCTGGGCTAAAGTAAAAGGGCAAGTTGCCGAACAGAACAGGACGTTTAAATGTGTGATGTTGAAGTTCTGACACGTGAGTCCTTCTCAATGATAGACATGCAGTTCTGGAAGAAGTGTGTTGAACATGTGCTCCGAGAGGAAGACGAGTACTGGCACCGAGATGGATTACAATTTGTCCAGCCAGTAACAATTATCAACCTCATGGAATCGTCAGATTCGGGATGATACAAATCATATTTTGATTACAGACTGAGAAATAGCAACGTATACATTTCCATATCCAAATGCGTCTACCATCCTACAATTTGTGGTGAGTTAGAGCACCCTGGGGTCTAATGGTGACCGAAGGGCATGACTAACTGTTACATATTGTATCCAAGTTCACGATTGCACATAAAGGGCAACACAATTACTTGACCTATCAAGTTAATATGGAGATACACCTATGAATAGAATTGACATGGACAAATTCTAGGGATACTGTAAAATCTAAAATTTGAGCCCCTGTATTTGCAATTGTCATAAAGATCAAAGAATCCGACGATGTGCAAAATCCGTAGCATCTATGGACTACTGGTTAGCTTTATTTTAGCGTCATGGATATTCTAAGGCTGCATGCAAAAATCACTGATATCCAACAGGTAGTTTTCGAGAAAATCAATTTCAAACGTGCTCACGAATTAATGGACAGACTATAGCAGTGAATATGACACCAGTTTTTTCCCTTACTTTATTCTTAGTCCCAAGCTGCAACTAGGCACGTATTTTTCAATTAAACAAAGGGGTAACCATATACCTGATCTGGGAACGTATAATTACAGACCAGATATGTTAGCAAGGAGACTTTTCTTTAACTAGAAGTAAATTTATGCCCTGTTTTTTTTTCCTGGAGCCAGAGAGGTTAATTGTATTCTTTTTTTTTAACGTCTGGGTGATTGTCCGGTCGAGATTGTCAAATTAGCTGGGTTTTTCCAGGTACAATATAGATTTGACCGTGAGAAACATACTAACAGGACAATGAGTGATTTGGAAACAAAGAAAATTGCCAGTGGATAAATAGAATACATATGGTAGATTGATACATCTTCCACGCATTCGGATAGAGACAGAGGGACAGAGAGGTGCCCAGGAACAGTCAGTGTAGGTAGTCCCGAGACAGACTTCAACTGTTAATATTGGCCAGTTAGAAAGAGTGAAGACACAACTTTAGATAGGCCTTCGGATAGAGACAGAGGGACAGAAAGAATCAACAAGTCAAGGAGTGTAGTCTAGCATTAGAGACTCAGACAGTTATCGACAAGAACTTAGTAGATAGTAACAAGAATTATAGAGCAGAACAACTCTGCTGCGAGTTATAAGCGGAATAGAGAACGAGGCAATAGAATTGAACTGAGTTGCAGACAGAGAGAGAGCCCAACTAAGACGTAGATGTAGAACTCCACGGAGATTTTTGTTCAAATCAGAGAGAGTTACTGTTCAGAATTGCTGAACCGGTTACATTAGAACCGGAGGACTAGTTGTCAGAGTTGGAAAACTAGGAGGTAGAGCTAAACTAAAGAGTAGGCCAGACCGACGGAGAGGCTATAACAGTATAT
>JADZMA010002283.1:0-12614 GCA_020796225.1 Arion vulgaris
CATCTCACTGTATTACAGCCCTGAGTGTTGACATTTTCTGTACGAGAATTCAACTCCCTGTTGGGAAATTTTCTGTAGGGAAAACCAACTCACCTTTTTTGACACCACAAACTAAAGAATCTTGTGGTTTTGGGAAAAATTTTATAGATACCCCAATAGCTAAACACGTAAACACAAGTACACAGTTTTCAAAATCATAAACAGTGATAAACCCCGTTTGACCAAAAGGCCTTTATCAACAAACAATACAACAAGAATGGCAATTTAGGGGAACACTACAAATGGACGATTACATGTGGAAACATAAACCTATCTAATGAAAATCTGGGAATAAAAGCGAACAACGAAATGAGTGCAACACAAAAAACCGAAAGTGGAAAAGAAGAAACAATAAACAATATAGTGGATAAATGACACATATATGGAGCAAAACAAAATATAGATAACAAGGCACGAGATAAGACAGTACTAAGAAGCATAGGAATGTAATGCGTTGAGTTCAAGAGGTCGCAAAGTGCCATAGAATGAAATAAAACGGTTCTCCAGGGCGAATCGATTCGATCATCGGAGGAACATGATCGGATGGCTGTGACCTGGACATCGCCCCAACTCCTGAATGGCCAGTATCGTTGAAATGGTGGCCACAGGGTCGGCGTTAGCGAATATGGGCGTAAGTGTTGGGCGAATCGGTCACTGAGTCTCTTATCGGTTTCGCCAATATAGGACTTGTTGCATCGTTTGCAGGTGATGGCATTAGATGATATTGTGGGACTCACACGTGAAACTGTCTTGAATGGCATCGTAGCTTTTTGGAAAAGAGACAGTGGGGTCTGTGTTACATATGCACATGTATTAAGCGGGGCGTCCGCATGGATGGTGAAAGTGACTCTGGATATTAGGCGGCGCTGTGTGCCAACAAATCCTTGAGGCTTCTGTCCC
The DNA here is from genome assembly GCA_020796225.1 of Arion vulgaris. Taxonomy (NCBI): domain Eukaryota; kingdom Metazoa; phylum Mollusca; class Gastropoda; order Stylommatophora; family Arionidae; genus Arion; species Arion vulgaris. The sequence continues at coordinate 940 of JADZMA010002283.1, forward strand.
GTCTGTAAGCCCCCAAAAGGATAGTGTTGGAAGACTAAAGCGTGTCCAGGATCAGACTGAAGAATGGGGAGATGATGGAATAAGACCTTTTCACCAAGGGAACTATGAGGGTGGAAAGTTAAGATAAGTTTAACCCTGTCAGACTTGGGGTTCTATGTATGTGAGAAAGGGCCCCCTGGCGAGCAATTAGCTGAACCCGATGCATGGCAGATGTAAGCACATTCCCCGGGTATGGGCCTGGCGGGAAATCCAGCATCTCGTGAGCTCTATCAAAAAAATAATCGTCCCCCTATAGAGCGCGAAGGTATGATATAGATACCACCTTAACTCCGACAATATGATAAGCCACCTGGCAAAATGTACGGGCAGTACCGATTTTCCAACTAGCCACCTTATATGACAAAATTCTTTAAAAAAAAAAAAAGATTTTTCACCTGTCCTCTTGAAGTTACTTGTGTATAAATTTGTGAAGAAAATAGCCGGGAATTTTATAAAATCCATTTTTCAATTGTGAACATTCTAATATATGGAATAGTACTCCAATGCTTAATATAAGATAATCATAATATATTTTCTTAGAACATCAAATTTTATTCCGTTAAATATCACATAAATACATGGTTTTAGTGTGCATATAGTAAAAGTGTTAAAACAAAAGTGAAAACACCAATTTTCTTTAGGAATGTGGGAAAGAAGTAACAGAATAGCAATTTCTAAATATTCAATCTATGTCTTGCAGACATGTGACATAAAGGGAAAAGTACTACTATTACTCAAGGCCTGTTTGATTCACAGTCAAGTTCTAGAACAATTCAGTGAAACAGAAGAAAAAACATCTGGAGTAGTGGTTGTTGAATATAATCTTGTTTTATATCTTCTCTCTCTCTCTAGCCAGTGATGCCCCCGACACTTAGGGCAGCAACAAAATCTTTATAAGACTGACATTTCTTATCTTCAAAACTATCATTTTTTTATCTTTTATTATGTGGGGCACCTTTTATCTTCAAAGCTATGATTGTTTTTATCTTTATAAAGACTGACACTTCTTATCTTCAAAACTATGATTGTTTTTATCTTTATAATGTGCGACACCTTTTATCTTCAAAACTATGATTGTTTTTATCTTTATAATAAGGGATTATAACAAAGGACACTTCTTATCTTTTAAATTGATGGATAAATAATTAATTTGTATTTATCCATGCCTAGAATCTTCTAGTAGCTTGCTTGACAGAATCTACGTCTGATGGATGTCAACCACTACCAAAAACTGATGAGTGGCTATGCAAAACCTAAACCACTCAAGGTATATTACTTATCTTGTCTTTGTAGTTGTTGATTTCCCTTTCCCAGATAGTGGGGAACACAAGTGTATTTAGGGATCTTTGTGGTTAAGTGGTTACGCCTTTGCTTTGCATTCCCAAGGTCATAGGTTTGAATCCGGACAATGTCGTTCTGTTCATGAATGCATTTTTCATATACCCAAAGGTTGTTGCAGGAGCTTGAGTTCGTGCTGCAACCTCTCAGCAGGTGGCATGCCATTTCTATGAAGAGGGACCAAGCCATATGGGGTAAAACCCTGTGCAATGATTGCATCAAATTGCAATAAAGTTACTTTAACTAAATTTAAACCTGTAATTCTGACACCTGATTGTACCCGTTCATCTGTCTCTTCTGGGAACTGACAGACAGAAGTGGCTGTAAGCTAAATATATTTTTTCAACATCCAGTATTAATACATAATGGATTGCTTTGGGGAGATTATGAAAGCATACTGTATTAGTATATAGCATCATGGAAAAATCATGAAAGCCAGTCAGTTTTGCCAAGCTCACGAAATCTGAAAGCCAAAGTATCAAAAATTGAAACAAAACTTTAAATATATAGAAGCAGTATTCTGGAAGTATTATTGTACAGTAGTAAGTGCTGGAAAGTAACCCATAACATCATATACAAGTTGGAGATATTTCAAAATAAATGTTAAAGAAAATCCTGCAAATTTTCTGGCGAATTATGAAAACAAATGAAAGCTAGTAAAATAAAAAAACTGTATCATTAGCGACCATCATTAAGTCCTAACATTCTGGATATGAAAAATTTCGAAAAGTTAGCCTCAACGCGACATGCTTATTTCAGTGGCCGTAATTTTATATTAATTTTACATTTAAATTCATATAAGTTATGTTATCTAATGCAAAACATATGATAATTTCATAAATAATTGTAAAAAAAATATATTATATATTTGTAAGATGTCTAATCTCGTTGTTTGAAGCACGCTTATTTTCAAACCCGGCACATTTGAACCTCGCCTTTTTGTCAAAAGAGTCTCGGCTCGTTTCAACTTGCTCAGCCAAAATCAAATTTTTTTAATTAAATGGATTCTAACAACCCAAATTACTGTCCTGATAAAGACAACAGTGAATCTTCGAATTTTTAACATCAGAAGTTGACATATCCGAAGCGGAGATGGAAAATATAACAAAACTATCACTGAACACTGTCTCATTGAACGGTAGGGTTTACGTTTTCCATTAGACTTACCTATGTGAAACTGAAACTAACATTGTTTTTTGTTATGGGGACATGTGGATTCTGTGATAATAATATGTTGTCTTTTAATAAATTAGCAATGTTGATGAGTTATATTTTATAAATGCTAGAAAAAATAAGTTTTGATATTTAATATGTTAGCAACTGGTTGCTGGAAACTATAAATTTTTATTCAAGATACTAGCTTCTTGTTTACGCTATTTACTTGTTAGATCTTGTTTATTTCCCGTTTTTTTATTTTCAGGTCAGATGCAATGTTCCCACACTATGTATGTTTGTATGAATGTTAAAAATTTTTTACTTATTCCTATATGCTAACAATTATATTTGTTTCTATTTTTGTCAAGCCCTGTAGGACGTGCCAGTCCCCGACAATCTTGACTTTTAGTCCAGAAGATACATTGCCACCTTTCGCCTGCAGGCTCCCCGGTCTGCATCTGCCAGATGTCATAACAAGCGATCATGGCAGTATCTCACCCCTCGAAGTAATTATTAACAATAGGGAAATGTATGGCAATTTTTTTCATGGCAATTTTCTCATCTTACGGTAAGGAAAAGATGTAAATTTTAAGTGCTTTTGACTGATTTTGATTGATAAGTGCGTTATACTGATTTTAATGTATTAAAACTGACAACTGTTTTCATTTATTCACATTGTGTTAACTGCTTTTCCATGCATTTTATAAAGTAGTATTGCAGGTTTTGAATCTGAATTCCCAGTCAGTGTATTTTAACTAAAATAATTTCACAAATATAATGTTTTTAAAAATCTTTTTCTCATCTACAGTAGCTTCTTCAAGCTGTATTTTTGTCAAATTGTTGCAGCAAATGTGCAATTTTACCAACCAACAAGCAGCTGCAACAGGGCACCAAAACCATCATATGTACATGGGCAGAACCCCCACATGAAGAGGAACTTTTAAAATTTGTTGGTCTGCTCATGTACATGATCTAATACAGGGTCAAATGCAGAGTTATATTGGTCTAGTAAGCAACTCTTTCATGGTTTGTGGGCTAGGGCTTTTATGCCTATAAACCGATATAAAATAATTCAAGCATTCTTGAAAATCTCAATCCTGAAACTGGGCGAGCTGCGACAACTAAAAAAATTGGGTTCGTGCATGATTTTCTTAGGATGAAATGTGAAGTTTTGGGAGGGATGGTGTATTAGTGTAGATGAGAGAATGGTTAAGAATAAAAGGGAAAATATAGGTTTAGACAATACATCAAGGGTAAGCCAACTAAGTGGGGATGAATATGGTGGTTGCAGATTCAATAACCGGGATATAAATATAATTTGATGTTTATCAGGGAAGACGCAGCTCGCTCAACTCAAGGATTGGGATACGATGTTGTTTATAAAATTTTGTAGATCTTTTTCCAGCAAGTTTCCAATTTTTATGGATAATTTTTATACTTCTTTTCATTTATTTGTAGATTTATTAAAAGGTGAAGACTTTGGGATGTGGGGCTATTTTGGCAAATGAAGGTTTCCCCAAGAACTAAAGATACTAAATTATTTTAGAAATGCTTAGGGAAAAATGAGATGGGTTAGGAAAGGTAATATGGGATTTTTTCAATGGAAAATAATAAAAAGTTAACAATTAGCATATGCATAAGTCTGTAAGTATAATCATTTTTACCAGGACAAAGTCGGATGGCCAGTTTGGGAAAATCTTGGTGCGTCAGCCTATGTTATTAAAGATTATAATAAATACATGGGGGGGTTGATGGGGCAGATCAAATGATTGGGAAATATAATGTTCTTCGTAAAACATCAAAATATTGGAAAACTCTCTTTTATCACTTTATTGACATTGCTAGGGTTAATCTTTTATACTATTTCAGGAATACCCGCCAACATCAGGATATTCGGAACTGGTCAACCGAAGAGATATAGTCAGTTAGATTTACTATGAGTTAATTAAAGAGCTAGCTAACTTTGATAAAGACATTCAAGTTCCCTTGCTGGATAATAGAAGTAAAAAAATGTTCTCAAATAGTACCTGGTCTTAGAAAAAACTCAAAAAATTGTGTTAGATGCTTAGGTTAGAAAAGTTGAAAAGAAATCAAAAGTTTTGTCAGATTTTAAAAAAAATTTCTGTTTTAATCAGAAAGAAATGCCTGGTTGATGAACATTCTGTGCCTGGGTCAGATGAACGTTCTGTGCCTGGGTTACCTTGAGTCATGTTTGCAAGATGCCAGATACTTTTTCCTGTCTATTTTGTATATCACATATCATTGTTTGCTCATATTTTTGTTCAATAATATCTTTTACTTGCTATTTGGGTTTGAAATTATATACCTATTTAATGTTTATGTATCATACTATAAGTGTTAGTTCTTTATAGGCTGCTTACTAGACCAATTGCGTCTTTTTTCTTGTATGTCATATTTATTGACTTTTTCTTTAAATATGAAATATGCATGTCTTATAAATTTTATGATTACTGCCTTTCATATTGTCCAAACATGTTCAATTTCAGATATGTCCTGGATAAATGAATATTCTAAAAGACTGTAATAAAAGATTTCATTATATTTCTCATACTCTTTTTTTTTCTTCTTTGTGATTGTAAAATTATTTGTCATTTGTAGAAAAATCTATTTTTAGACTTTTCATAAGTAGGTCACGGATATCATAAATTACATCACACATATGTTAAAACCACATATCCAGATGGCCCATCCAATTAGCTTTCCAACCATATAACATCCTATTTTCAATGCAAAGAATTTGTATGTTTGCTAAATTAAACAGGACATCAAAATATCAAAAAACCTTAAAAACCTGCCCAAAGGTTAAGAGTTAAAAAAACAAAGATGGGGGTGAATGAGAGCTGCTGTTGCGGGAGCAACATTTTCAGACTGTACGACTCTCAGATCAACCCAGCCTTAATTGGGTACCAAGAAAAGCACCGGAAAGTAAAGGTGGACGGCGTGATATTAAAAACACCACCCACCGTGTGTGCGACAATCAATAAAAAAAACTGGCCTAACATGTATTACCCCAAAATATCTCAAGGTATAAAGAGATCTTTACTTTTTGTTCTATTTTCTGGAGGTGGAATTGGGGTATGTTTGTTGTATGCATTGACTAGGACATCTCTCCGATGGACAGTGTTTGGGATAAGAAGGCCTGGATGCCTGAAGGAAACATGGAGAACAACTGGGGAAAGGGAGTTGAAAAATTGTTGCCTGATGGAGGAAGCAATTAATAGAAAGGCAGCAGAATGGCAGCTATGGAAATCTTTTGTGGAAGCTTGATACAAGACTCCGAGAGAATATAGATAGATTAATGCATAATGAATATGTTATTGTAGGATTACAATTATGCTAATGGTTTATACGTATTAATTTGTTTCTACCAGGAGTTTCTCCGACATGTCTTGATGGTGTTTCGATATCTGGTCAGAGCAGATTGTCTTCCAACTGACTGGACCACAATGAGGATGATTACTAACAAGTTAGTGCTACATGTGTGTCCTGTTTGGTTTGTGGTGTTACCTACATGTCTACAGGTGAAGAATTGACTTCATTGCACTGGGTTTTCTCATATGGCTCCGTTCCTGTCAGCATAGATGACATACCATCTGCCGAGAGTTCTGCACAAACTTTGTGGCTCCTGCAACAATTCTAGTGATCTTATGAAAAAATTGATCTAGATTCAAACCCACAGCCTTCAGAATGACAGGCAAATGTCTTAACCACTTCACCATTGAGACCCCTTGTGATGTTATTCAATGAATCAATCATTCCATCAATGCTATTGACTTATTTATATTGCCGGAGGTTAAAATCCTCCGGCAATCTTGGAGGTTAAAATCCTCCACCAAGGTAAAAGAATCAACTATCTCAAACCTGTTGTTTGCTGATGACTGTGCCCTCGCTACCAACTCTGAGGAAGAAATGCAGACTTACATGGACAAGTTCTCAATGGCCTGTGATAGGTTTGGCCTCACCATTAACACCAAAAAACAGAGGTCATGTTCCAGCCCGCCCCTAGAGAACAGTATTACGATCCAGTCATCAACATTAAACACCAGCGTTTCCAGTCAACGGACAACTTTGCTTATCTTGGCAGCCTCCTATCCAGATCGGCAAACATAGATTCTGAGGTCCACAATAGGATATCCAAAGCCAGTGCTGCGTTCGGAAGGTTACGTGTCACTGTGTGGGAACGGAAGGGATAAGCATAGTCACAAGCTGAAAGTTTACCAGGCCATAGTGCTAACCACGCTGCTGTACGCAAGCGAGACATGGACAGTGTATAGCAGACACGGAAGAAAATGAAACCATTTCCACACAAGCTGTCACGCAGAATACTAAAAATAAACTGGCAGGACAAAATTCCAGACAGCGAAGTCCTCACAAGAGCAAAGATCCCAGCGTCAACACCCTGTTGCAGAAGGCCCAACTGAGATGGGTCGGTCACGTTGCTCGAATGCCTGATAAACGCATCCCAAAACAGTTGATGTATGGCGAGCTTGAAGGGGCAGACGTTTAGCTGGTGGACAGAAAAAACGCTTTAAAGACACTCTCAAATTGTCTCTGAAATGCTTTGATATAGACAATACGTGCTGGGAATCCCTTGCGCAAGATCGCCAAATGTGGCGCTGTAACAACAAAGAGGAACCCGAATAGCTGAGAATCATCGTATTGTTGAGTCACAGAGAAAACGAGCAGCGAAAAGACAGAGCACACAACACGCACATGTCTAACCTTGATCATGTATGCCCCACCATGGTCGAGGATTCTGTTCTAGGATTGGACTCTACAGTCACCTCCGCACACACCAGAGAGGTGCAACAGTACACGTCTGAGATTGTTGTCATCATCGCTTGCGATGGACGGCTATTATTTATATTGCAGTTATAACTTACCTTTATTTTACCTCTCACATTCAGTCTCCCATGTTCTCAGTGGAATATAGCCCACTAATTCTCTTCTGAGTCATCATTTCAAACTTCATTCAGTACCTCCATGTGTATTTCATCACTTTTACTTCTGTTCTATCATATTTTCTTCTTCTCCCTACCATACTCTTCCACGGTTGGTTTCAGTCAAGTACTTGTGGTTACATTGTTAGATGTTTCCTGATAGTGTGTTCCCCCGAGTGGTTCCCGACCCAAATTTGGGGTGTAAAAATAGAACCACTGTTACCTGTCATGCATGTCGTAAGAGGCGACTAAGGAGGTTTGGCTGAAATCGGATGCATTTTCCGTTTAGGAATGCTAACCCGAAACAAATGCTTGCAGAAAACGGATGCACCAGGCTGTATGGCGATAACATGGTGCAACAACCTCACAATGAGGAAAGGGATAACGGGATTCTACGGTCGCCAATCTGCCTCTGAGATTTAGCCACGGGTAAGAATGTCAGACCCACCATCACGAGGGGGGCCCAAAATTTACTGCAGGAAGAGGTCGGCACAACGGGGAAGCAGAAATCATAGGAATTATATCCTAAGAACTGCCCCAGTATGCAGACTTGAGAAGAAAGAGGGCCCACTTACACTAGTCCCAAGACAAACTGTATGGCATGGCTGATAATCTGAGACAGACAGCTGCCTTTATTAGAGAATCTGAAATCCCAATCTAGTGAGAATGCAGAAGAAGAAGATAGTGTGTTCAATCCATCACCACTTTTCCTATTGAAACTACAGTTGTTTATATTCCCTCCACAATTCTGTATTTGGATTATGAGAGGGAGACATCTGTCAGTAATTGTTTTCAGTTTTAATAAAAAAAATTGGCTAAATACCATGTCTTTAGATCATAGAACCAGACTCATCTGACATTTGTGTTAAATAGCTTAATAGGTTAATTTAGTTTTTGGGATCATCATCATCATCACTGCACGTTGAACCAATTAGTCCAAAGGCTTCGATCTCCTCCTCAGTATGTCTCAGCGTGTGGTAATAACAACACTGGTTTTTTATTAGTTTACTATTCTTTTTTGGCTCTTGTATAGTCCCTTTTGTCATCAACAAAACCGAAGTAATGACATTCGCTAGAGATGAAAACACTATCAATATCTCCATCGAAATCACCCATTAAAACAAGTTAAAGACTTTACATATCTATAGAGCTTTTTTTTGTGCAAACGTAAGAATAACTAATGAAATCCAACACAGATGCAACAAAGCAAATCAAATGATAGGACAAGGGGTTTAACTTTTAAAATGCAAACATGTCACCATGAGATAAAAGAGCAATGTTCAACAATTTTGTCCTCATATGATGCTATCGGTGCCAAACCTGACACTGACATCAAATGATAGAAGAAACTAGTCAAAACAGAGGGAAGTATCTATGCAGAATGCTGGGGTAACAGGAAGAGACTGGTTGAGAAATGAAGACATCAGGAAAAAAATGAGTACAACATCAGTACTAAATTTCATCAAGAAACAACAAATTAAATGGTTCTCCCACATAAGCAGATTACCAACAGACAGTGCACCTCAAAGAGCAAGCTGTCTGATACAATGGATACAAAAGAGACAAAGCAAAGGGCCGGCCACGCAAAAGATGGACCTCAGAGATAACAGAGGTGACAAAGACACTATTTATGAAGCGCACAGATGGGCTCGCTAAATCTCTTCTTATCCTGACATGTGAAACAAAACAGGTTTGGGAAAAAGAAAAGAAAATATTGCTCTTGTTAAGCTACACCACATATCACTTGGTATTCTTGCAGTATGGTTAGGGTTTGTAGATTCACCATTATTACTGGAATCATTTGCATGCCCTCTCTCCCTTAGCAAATTCAGAATATCAGCCTAGTTCGTTGCTCAACCGCTTTTTTACAGCAACCATACCTGCAAACCTATTGATGATCTATTTCTTACACATGCATGCCCTGATACAAAATAAAACTGATTTTTGTCAGCCTAGGATCTTTAGCAACTCCTACCATTGTCTTCGAGGGGCCCAAAATGTTTCAATCTTCCTGAGCATACTCATTGAGTCACTGAGAAAATAATGAGAGAACACTTATGAGCCATTGTACTCCTGGACATACATACCAAAGTTAAAAAGAAAGGATGGATAATCTAGCTAGAGCAATGTCCACTTAAAGTGAGAAAAGTCTTGGCAGGGTTGACACTGTAAATGCTGTCTGCTTGGCGGATGTGTGGAAACAGAATCAGAAAAACTGAACCGCCTGCTTAAACAGGTTTGCAAGGGCAAGCATGGATGCTGTCTGTGGGGTAAGAAAGTAGATATACCAGCCAACATGACTTGGTTATAGGGGAAAGTCTGCTACATTGGAGGATGAAACATTCATAGACATAGACCATTATGCAAGGATGGGGATCAAAAAAGGAACTGAACTCGCTGTTATATTGACAGAGAATTGGGAAGACACTGTTTGCGCACCAGAAATATTTTGGGCCCAAATTGACCTAGAACCCTGGAATAAGCATTGACATATAAATTTAAAAATTCCTCCGCACGAACGCTACATAGGGCCTCAGCAATTTCTACAAACCGCCTATCCTGGGGAACTCGCTCAATCTCCTCCATGGAACTGAGACCGATATTTCCTGCCCTCTCAGCAAAGTTCGTTTTAGGGGCTCTTTACGCGATCTCTTTTGAACCCTTTGCATCCCACTTCAATGCCTGCTTTGATATTCCTGATCATTTCTCCCCAAGGTGGCCCAACATATCTCCATCTTTCTTTCTTTTAACAGTGTCACTAGTGGTTGACCAGACATGTTCCCGATTTCATCACTTCTTCTGAATTCGTTCCATTTTATATTCATTATTTTTCGCCGACATCTATTTTCAAATGCATTCAAATTACTTTTTATATCTTTAGTCATTTTCCAACTCTCGCTAGCATATGTTAGGGTTGATACAACATTTTAATTGAAAATTCGTAATTTAGTTTTTAATACTATATAACTTGCAGTTCCATATTTTATTTAAACTTTAAAAATGATGTTGCTTTTCCAATTGCACATGGTTACTAATAATAATTGTACTTTCAATTCTCTGCTCAATATAACAGCTTGCAGTTCAGTTCCATTTTTTCAATCGCCATCCTTTCATAATGGTTATGTCTATGAATGTTTCATCCTCCAATGTAGCAGACATTCCACTATAACCAAGTCATATTGGCTGGTATATCCACTTTCTCATGTACCATTATACGTTACATAGGTCTGAAAACAATTCTCCATTTCTCATCCTGGTAATCGCTTCAACCTCCTCCATGGAACTGAGACCAATATTTTTGCCTCTTTAGCAAAGTTATTTCAGAGTCACTTAGGGGTTTTCCTCTCTTCTTGAACCCTTATCCCACTCAATGCCTGCTTTGATATTCTTTGATCATTTCTTCTCAAGGTGTGTCCAATATATCTCCAACACTGATCATTTCTTCTCAAGGTGTGTCCAATATATCTCCAACACTGATCATTTTCTTTAAGGTGTGTCCAAATATCTCCAACACTGATCATTTCTTTCCCCAAGGTGTGTCCAATATATCTCCAACACTGATCATTTCTTCTCAAGGTGTGTCCAATACATGGTTAAACGAATCGTATATCAATTTTGCTATCAGCATTCCTTGGATACAGTGAATGGCTGCCACATTGGGGGATGGAGCGCTTCATGGGTTGAACCATTATGTGAGAATGAGGAATCAAAAGAAATCAACTGAACTGCAAGCTATTATATTGAAAAGGAACTTGAAAACAAATATCTCACCTTGATTTACATAAAAAAGGGGAATAAAATAGTTTGACCACACAGTCAGAATGTAACAAGATCACACTATCTAAAGTCTCATACTGCAAAAAATCAAGACAAAAGGTGAGAGGTAAACTAAGGAAGATGGATAGATGGTAACAATCATGTTCTAAAGATGAAGAAATCCTTTATTCAAATTATCTGAGACATGCACAATAAACACAGAAGACCATGATACTAGGCTACACCAAAAGAAAGAAGAAGAAAGATCTTGTCATTCAACATAAAGTTTCCTTGTTAGATTTCTACTTTAGTTATAAGTTTTTGTTAGAATCTGCTTTAGTTATGTTTCTTTTAGATTTACTTTTTTAATTAAACCATATTATATATACTTTTTTAAATCTTTTTTCCAACCTATACAAAATAAAA
>JADZMA010002284.1:0-12608 GCA_020796225.1 Arion vulgaris
GATCACTACATATAAAAAAATTTGGTTTAACAGGTGTCGATGACTTTTTAGAAGATCTATCAGAATAGTGTTTACATTAGTGTAAAAAAAAACCACAATCAGTTATGCTAGACTATATTCTTGCTTTTCCCTCTGTTCAGGAATGGTTTTTTTTATTTTAAAAACACCCAATACTACTTTAACTGATTGGCTTCCATAAGCACTGGGAGCCCATTGTGTATTTGTTGTGATCTATTTAACCCTTTAAACCCTACCTGTCCCAAAAAATCTCTTCCCAGCTCTGGGCAAAAACAGTACACATCAGAGTTATAAAAACATTTTTGCATTCTTAATGATCTATAATTTTTTTTTTGATTTACCCCATCATCCCCTTATTCCTCTTTTTATTTTTGAAAAATACAAAACAAAATTTATTTGATTTAATATGGGGACCCCAAATATATTTAAATTAAATAAATCCAAATAAAATTTTTTATCAGCAATAAATCACAAAAAAATCCCCCATTTTTAAACGTTTAGAACCATATTTTTTAAATCTCATTTTTAAAATTTATTTTCAAATACAAAAAAGGGGAAAAAAAAAAGCTCCAATTTTTTCAGGCCAAAGGTTGGAGCAAAAATTAAATCCCTTTGGGGCCTGGGTTTAAGGGTTAAAAAATTTTTCCTGCAAAAATGTATTTATCATTAAAATGCTAATTAATTTAAAGGCTGCAGCTGTTTGCATAAAATATTAAAAAATGGATAAAAATTTAAATTTCCCCACCCCAAAACCCCGTTTTCAATTAAAGCTAATCATTTAAAATATACAGAAAAGTCTATTATCAGGTATGTTTTTTATTTCCTTCTATTCTGGAAGGACCTGTGTTTCAACCACCCCCCCTCTTTGTAAGCAAATATTGTTATAGAGACTTATTTCTCATGCTTTTCCCATCCATTCAAAAGTGCGATATTTTCACTCCTATCTTCAACCATAATGAATGGTTGTTTTGCATATCCCAGTCTCACCTTTATTGGCAAGTTCTGTTCAAAATTATGATTGTTCTTTTTTTATATGATTGATGTTCTATACTTTTGAAATGTATGTGTTCCTCTGTATTTTTTTAAAATATGGAATATTAGTACGTTTCTGTAATGCTCTTATTTTTCTCTTCAATTTAAATATTTTTTTTTTAGATAAATTGTTGCCTAGTGGTTCCCCGGGGATCAAATTTGGGGTAAAAAAGGGAACCACTGTTCCCCAAATTTTGCGTATAAAACCCAAAGGGGTTTAGTAAAATCAGATGAAAGAAAATTCGTTTGGGGCCTAAAACCAATGTAAAGCACGTTCTTGGAAAAGATCAAACATACCCAAAAGGTGATTAAAATTTAAAAAAACAGGCTAAAGAAGATGATGAAAATTGTTGATTTTTTTCCTCTTGGACCTCAGAAAAACCCTATTTAGGGCTGAAAAAAGTCTCTTCTTCCCTGGGTTGTGAGGCAAAACAGGGTTAGAGAAAAATGCTGATGAGGTCTGGTTGAAAAAAATCATTTTTTTTTTAAGGCTATGCAGGTGTAAGGGAAAAATGGCCGGAATAGGGCAAAATTGACTGCTGACAAAGTGGACAATGGCCCGACTGATTTTGAACCCCCTACGGAGAGGGATGTGTAAATGATTCAAATTGGTGAATCCCCCTTGGGAACTGCGAATCAAACCCTTATCCTGCCGCATGGCTATCGCAGATTATACATTATATTTTTTCGAAAAGTTATTCACTAAAAATAAAGTCAAATTTGGTGTAGCTGACGAGCACTATACTTGAACAAAAAGTTCCAACAAAGAAAGGGTGTTGTTCCACATACGGATGGGGCCCTTGATGAAAAAGATCGATTTAGGTGATCTTATCTAAACTTTTTTGTTAAAAAATGAACTAGAAAAAACTGGCATTCACTCCCTCTTTTTTTTTTGAACCCCCCATGGAGGAAAAAGTTTCCTTTTTCTTTTAAGTTTTGGGAAAAAAGGGGATCTTTTTCATACACAGAAAATTTCAAACAGGGGGTTTGTCATACTGATAAAGTCTCATACTCAAAAAGGGATCAGGACGCCAATGTCTGTGACACTCCTTGTCTGGGTTTTTCCCCAAAAAAAAGCCCTTGCCCAAAAACACAAATTAATCAAACTAAAATAAAAATTTAAGCCCAAAAAAATACATCTACCTGTTGATTGAAAAGTTTTTCCTAAATGCCTTAAACTGAAACCTTGTCCGATAAAAGACTCTTTTGTCTGGATACCCCAAAATCCCATCCCCTTTCAAGAAAAAGCCCGCACTTCAAGACATTAATACTCTGAAGGGGGTGAATTTTCTGGCTGAAAGAGTGTGGAAAAAACACCTGTTTCATAGAAAAAAAAGTGCACACAAAATTTTTTTAAACTCCCAATCACCTTTTTGGGGACCCTGGGGGAGAAAGGGTTCCGTTATCTACAAGGCATGTTTGAAAGGGGGGGTTTGGGGGAAATACCCCAGTAAATAAAAAACATCTCAAAAACAGATGTTCCCTACTTGAGGGGCAAACTAACACAATACAATTGCTCTTAGGCTCCCGATCACTAAAAACACACAGTGGTTTTAAGTGGGGTTGTGGGCATTCAAAAAAGATAAAATGTCCTTCACTGCATGTGATTTCTAACGTCCACCTCTTTTTTCTGAAAAGGGGTTTTTCAAAAAGTATTACAGAAACCCTTTAAAAACAAAAAGCCCCGGACATCCTTTGAGCAAAGTCCCCAAAGGTCCCCTGTTAGAGAACAAAGTGGCCCGGCATATTTGGACAAAAATGCTAGGGGCTCCTGTTAAAGGAAAGTCTCAGGGCATCATGTTAAGACAAAAAATGCCTACAGGGGATCCATGTTAAGAGATAAAAAACGGACATCCATGTTGGACAAAGTGCCTGGACTTTCCTGTTGAGACAAAGTGGCCCCGGGCATCCATTTGAGACAAAGTGCCCCGGGGGATCCATTTAAAAGACAAAAGGGGGCCGGGGCATCCTGTTGAGACAAAATCCCAAAGGGCATCCCTGTTAAGGGCGTGCTCCGGACATCATGTTGGCAGTGTCCCCCAGGACATCCATTTGAGACAAAGTGCCCCAGGTCCCTGTTGAGAAGTGCCCCAAAGGGCATCCTGTTAGGGCATGCCCAAAAATCCATTTGAGACAGTGTCCCCAGGACATCCTTTAAAAGACAAAGTGCCCCGGGTCCATGGAGCGTGCCCCAGGACATCCATTTGGCAATTCCCCCAGGACTTTTGGACATTCCCAGGAAACCATGTTAAGACAAATCCCGGAAACCATGTTAAAGGGGGGGTCCACAGGACATCCCTGTTGAGACGTTCCCGGACATCCCTGTTAAAAGACAAAGTCCCACAGGACATCCTTTAAAGGGGAACATGCCCCGGACATCCATGTTACAACAAAACAAATAATATGCCAAAAGGGATCTTCTACTGTATGTGAGATATTAATTCAAGTCAAAAAAAAACATATCTTTTACTGCCTTTTCTGTTTTTTGGGCAATGAAACAAAGGGGGCATGGTCTTTCAAGGGTTTTAATTATTTTATAAACAGAACAAATTCCCCGGTCTTGGGAAAATACAGTTTCAGGGAAAACCCCCGCCTAAACCCCTTGACCAGAAATTCTTAAGTCATGCAACCACATAAATAAAATCACACAAACACTATTTTCTCAATCAATTGTATTTGCTGTTAAACCTTAGTTCCTTTTTATAGGGCAGAATTAGTCCCATAAGGGGAAAAAATTTATATACAATTTAAATAATAATGCAGATGTCACCAAATTATTTTTATATAAAAATTTAAAAAAAAAACATAAACAGAATAAAACGAACATACAAATTAAACACTTTCTCCTAACAAAAACCCCTGACCCATCTTTTAAAAACAGACAAAAATCCCATTAATGGGGGAAAATCATAGACAGAGATGATGTGCCTTATAAAAGCTGCAGGGTGACAAGAACAAAATTAAAAATGAAAATCAGAAGACTGAATGTGAAACCAGTCTACCCAAATTCATAAAAAAAAAACAGAATGTTTGGACACCCAACAAGAATGGGTTATTACCTAGAGCCACTGGAAAAATATAGGGGTAGAGCAAAAACCCCAAAAGATGGCGATGTACAGAACACCGTGAAAAATGAAAAACAGATTCAAGTCTTTGAGAATCACTACTCTCCAAGTAGACGGGGAAAAAAAAGACATCCCAAAACCTGCGCATGTGTGCAATGACTCATGAATGACATGTCCCTGAGATGAAATATTTTGCTCGTTAAACATCACAGTGGTTTGGAAAGCGTTGGAAGGTTCCTGGGTACAAGGCGTAGGACCAAACCGAAGGTGGCAGTGGACATCAATCAAAAATGTTGAACATAATGCTGGGAAGGCAGAAGAACTTGCTGAAAATTTCGGCGAACTGTGATGGCGACATCTCAAAGGAAAAGCTATTTATGACACAGAAGTTGTTCTAAAATTTCCTTTCTGGGCCTTTAGGCAAAACATGATTAAAAAAGAAAAAAAACTTATGAATGTGTGATGTCAATCCTGGATATGGTTAAGCTCATGTTTGGGCAGCTCAGGTTGGACATATAGAATGAAAATTGGGACAACAATTGTCAGTTGAAAAAGATTGAATTTTGAAATGAAAATTTGTGGTTATCTTTTTCAGGGCTGCCATCCCACAGTAAATGAGTCATTGATTATCTAGGGACCTCTTTCATTCAGTAGTTTGTCATTGCTTTTGAATGGTGGGGTTTATTTTAGTTTTTAAAATCCCTGTTTAAAAAATTCTTCAAACCTGGCAGGTTTTGAAACCCGGTACTCTTGGGGTGTGATTGAGATCACTCCTCTTGAGCTCGACGCCCCGGTCTGAGAAAATGCCAAAAGGTAGATGGATGAACCAAAAAAAATGCTAAAACAACATGGGCTCAAAAACCTCTGCAACCTTGGGGCCCCAACAAAAATGTAAGTTTGTCAAAACACTTCACTTTTAAGGCCCAAATTTAAACAAGTGCCATGCTGCCCGGGATGGGATCCTTTCCCCCCACAACTCTCTCTCTCTGGTGAGTTAATCAGTTTTGCGTCGATCCTTTGTGGAACCCGATGTCCGCATCCCAAACTCTCCTCCAGAAATTACCTGTTTCCCTTTTTTCTAAAATCCTCTTGTTTTGCCCAAAAAAAACCGTTATTCTTGTATGGTTTCTTTGTGTGCGGGTTTTTTAAATGATTGTTTGTGAAAATTTTTTCATTCTTCTGTCTCTTGATGATCAATCTTTTTTGATCTTGTTGGGCAGGACTGTTTTCCCCATCTAAATAATGAGAAATGTGCAGTCAAGTCAACCCACCTTCACTGGTTCCCCCCTTTAAACTAACCCGCTCTACAAAGGGGTCCCAGCCATAAGGGCAATGCGGAAAAAGGGGTTCCCCGGCTATGGTGGGGTAAGCCAGCAAAAACCCTGGGAGGTGTGATCCCCGATAAAGGGGGGATGGCCCCCCTGTTGGGACAATCCCCCCCCAAAAATCCCCCCCAGGGCTCACGGTTTAAAAAAAGGAGGGTAACCCCAACCCTCGTGCCCGGGGGCAGTGTTGGGGAAACCCGGACATGGATAGGCTCCCCCCCCTGAAGGGGGGACATGTCGCCAGTGGCGTGGGCAAGAAAGGGAAAAAAGACATCACGAAAACGGTTGTGGTATGCTCAGATTTTTCAGATATGGGTTGCCCCTGAAAAATTGCTGCCGGGCGAGACCCCGGATCCAACCTCGGGGGATCCCCCCCAAGCTACTGACATATCTGCATCGAAAAACCAGGTTAAGCAGAGTAATGCCCCCTGGTAAAAACAAAACAACCCCCAAAAAGATCATCAATGGAATGCAGGCGTTCCCAAAAAGAAACTTGAACTGAAAAAATTTCCCCTCAGAACAACAGATGCATCTATGCATACAAAAACATCAAATAAAAACTGCCCTTCTTCAGGGGGGTATGGACATCAGCTGGAAGAGGCGGACAAAAGGGGAATCATCCCACCATCAAAAAACCTTTGGCCTCAAAAACCTCGGGAGCCCCGGGGGAGACACTAACAGTAAAAATCATGCCCTCCCAAGCAATACATGTTCAAACTACTACTGCCCAAACAATAAAAAATTAAACTAGAGACATAACAGCTAGAAGCCAAATAACCCTGGTTTTCCCCCCAGCTGGGATTTACTATGGACTCAAGGAGATAAAGTAGAGGAATGGTGATAAAAAACCTCTCCCCCCAAAAAACCTGATTGGGCCAACTTTCTCCAAGGTATGGAAACCAAAAGCCCCCGATCAATAAAAGAATCAGAATTGCAGAAGGGTGATGAAAAACTGGGGGAGCACCCCCAACATTATTACTGTAGAAAGCTCAAGTCCCAAAAAACGGAAAAAATAGAGCTGGAACAAAAGGGGCAAACTGGAACCTGTAGAAACCAAACTAAAGGTAAATGACAAAAACCCCACACAACAAAAACACCCAAAAAAAACATTACAACCTCAAACATCTCTAAACAACAAATCAATCCCCGGGGGGCCCGAACCCTTCTGGCCCCAAAAACCCCAAAAATCACATGAAAAAGCCACAGCCCACAAAAAAAAATGGAACAAGCCCCATCGACAAATGTCCAGAACACAACAAACACCAAATATAAAAAGAAAAACTAAATGCATTAAAAAAAGTTGGAAAAAAACAACACTAAACATGGAAAAAGACAGCACAAAACTGGCGCTTGTAAAAGCCTAAATGAAAAAACACCACCACCGCCTGCACAGTCATAGAAGATGGAGAAAAACCTACGGAAAATAGCTCAAACATTCTTGGGAAAATTTTTTAAAAAAAAATAACATGCCCAAAATCAAAGTCGGGGAAAAAAAAAAAGACAAAAAAATAAACAAAAAACCGACAAAAAAGACAAAAAAAAACCCTTTTTTCTCTAAAAAGAATGGAAAAGGCAATAAAAAACTAAAAAAAAAAAAGGCCCAGGACCGATGGGGTGAAAAACGAAATGATAAACCTGGAACATGGCAGAAAACCCTCCTGGACCTTTAAAACCAATCTTGGATGAAAGGGGGTATACCCAAAAGGAAGGGAAGGAGGGGGGAAATTTCCCCTATAAAAAAGGCGGCCCAGGAAAAAAAAAAGCTACCGCCCATGCCCCCTCGCTGCCGGGAAAAACAAGGGGCGACTTAAAAAACAACGGGGTGTTTCCCCGAGAAAAATACTAGATGACTGAATCAGGTTTCAGCCGAAAAAAGGGGTGAAAACCCCCTTTTTTTGAAATAAGTGTTCCAGACAAGGGACAAGCCGGCCACCTTTTGGGCCCGCAAAGAGCCGACAAAATTGGGGCCCCCAAACTAAAAAAGGGGGTCAAAAAGGGCACATTCACATGGATCAAGTTTCCTCACAGCGATGTGCGAGTCAAACTGGAGGGCAAAGCAAGCTGGTCAATGAAGATGGGGGTTCCCAAAAAATTAAATCCCCCCTCTTCATTCTTTATCAATGATCTCCCCAAACAATTTACATCTAACATTCACAAGGCCTCCATCGACGACTTGCCATAGGGCCCCAAACAGAATACCAAGGGAAATGCAAGATCAAATCAAAAATAAATGCAGTAAAAATGGGGAGACACTTGGGTCCCAAAAAACCCAAAAAAACAGTGCAACACTTTTTTTCCAAAACCTGAACAATCGCTTTCCCGGACACAAACCACCCCAAGGGGGACAATCCTACCTATCTAGGAATAAAATTCGACAAAAAAACTCACAGGGTCCCCCCTAGAAAAACACAAAAAAAAACAATAAAATTAAGACTCATGAAAAAAAGGGGGGAACCACTGGGGGCAGATCAAACCTACCAAATATCACAGGATATTTTCCCAAAAATGGGTATGGGACAGGGCCTACACAACCGCACACAACAAATCCAAAAAGCTAGATAAAAAACAGAACACAGGCCTGAAAATTTACGGGGGCTAGAAGTCCCAAAACAAAATCAAGGCAACTGCGGTTGAGGCCTGGGGGCCCCGGGGAAAAAAAAATCTCACACTATCAGAAAAATTCAAGCCGAAAAAAAAATGCACCAAACAATTCGAAACCGCAAAAACCCATAAAAAAACAACCCCTCACTTTTAAAATCCTCTCTGCAAAAAAAAATGGACATCCTCTCAAAAACCCCGCAACCTGAAATATGTACCATTCAACAACACAGACCTACAGAACTACAGTGATAACAACAATTAAATGAACAAAAAAGGGGGAAACGGTCCCTCAGGCAAGAGGGAAAAAATTGAATCTTTTCCCCGTGGACCCTTTTCCCGGGGGGTCATCAACCGCAGCGAGGAAAGGAGGGCAAATATTATCCAAAGCCTCCTTAAATTAAAGTGCCCCGGAATAACTTTTAACCGAAAACAGGTTGTGGATGCCTCAAAATACTACAAAAAACATCCCCAAAAAAAACCTTCCTTTCATGCTTGTCATCCTGCGGCCACAAAGGAACCAAAAAAACATGGGAAAAAAGCTAACCTCGTAAAAAAAGCTCTAGGGGGCCCAAATTTTTCTCAGTGGATCCAGCCCCTGTGGCTTCAGGGAAAAAGGGGGGCAGACATGCTGGCTAAGGAGAACAAAACTTACACAACAAAAACACCCAGTATCACTCAAAAACAAGACACATATCAAAAAAAATACAAGAGGTATGGGGGCAACAAACCCAGCAAAACACCAAAAACCCCTCAGCAGCAAACAAAAAAAAAACCCCAACAATCTTTGCCCGAACAAGGGCCCGCAGGCTCAACCCCACATGCACAGAATAAAGCCTGCTCAGACTGCACAGTGTGCATCCAGACAGAAACACAGACTCCAGAGCACATCCTGCAGTCATGTCCATCACTAATACACCAGAAATGAAACATGGCCTCATGAACAAAGCATACAGACAAGCTATGGGAACTCTCGAAGAACTCCAACTGACATGCAGCTTCATAGAGGCAACCATCTCATGATTAGGCAGCATGACAACGACGCAAAGAAGAAGAAGAAGAAGAAGTAGATCTTGTTCATTTGTCTTGAACATTAACAGAACACACAGAAAAAGGTTTCCAATATACCATGGACAGATTTGCTGCAGCATCCAGCAGTTCTATGATCAAGTAGCAACACCTTTGATACTTGGCTGTCATCAGTAGTAACCTCTCCCTCATGAATGAGCCGATTGGGAGGGCCTTCACTGCTAAGTTCAAATTAACAAGAGGTATGGAAAATAAGGCACTCCAAGAAACACCAAGACTGAAGTAGATAAGGCCTGTGTTCCCGCAACACTCTGCTGCATGGTAGTGAGATGTGGACCACATATGTCGAGACAAGAACATCACCGTAGCACCTTGCACATCGCTGTCTCAGACGAATATACAACATTCGATGGCAGGACCACATATCCAATATAGAATCCTAGACAGTGATGGCATTCAGCACGACATTCACCTTGCTAACCAGTGCCGTCTGAGATGGTTGAGACCGTGTGCGTATGCGATAGAATCAATGAACATTCTATTTGTCAACTCTGGTGTACCCAGACGGCATGGGCACCCATTTCGTATTGACACCTGCAAGTGTGGTCTAATTTCCTGCGGTATAGACAAAGAACATTGGGAGCAGTTGGCAAAACATGCAATGGCGGCGGCAGTGAGTGGTCGCTCAAAAGAAAGCAGAAAAGCACCATCACATATGGAGGCAAAAGAGAGCGCAGATAGACCATCCTATGTATCAGCTCCAGTTTCACCTGCAGCAACTATAACAAGGATTGCCACTCCAGAATAGGCCATTACAGCCACAAGAAAGTTGTGATTCAGTACAGAACTATCGTGACGCCAAAACATATTGTCTCCTGAGACAAAGCTTCAATGATGATGATACCATTTCATGGTAAATGAATTTTCTTCAAGACCCGATCTAAAACAAATAAATATAGCGCTCCAGGAGCAATCAGTGAAAGCCTCAGTCTAAGAACATACTTGTTTGAGTTATATAGAGCTTGTAGACCAACAAGCATAACAAATTGGAATCAACTCCTTAACTCTTTCCACGCTTTAACCAACTGCGCCATAGAGTTGCTTCCTTATAAGAAGTCTTTCTAGTTTTACTTCTACTATTTTACTTATAGTATTTTTTAAACTTGTTATTCTATTGGGTTGTCCAGTTTTCTTCAATTTAGTATATAATAAATATATATGTTTATTTATTGACGAGTAGTTGGGATCGTAATTTAAAAAAAAATTTTTACTTCCTTGAATTAACTGCTTAAAATTGAGGAAATAAATGGCGTGGAAAGAGTTAATGGAGTATTCAAGAAAACTGTAACAGCAAACAGAACTAAATATAACATAGAGATGAACAACAACACAAATCACACACCTAATTTAGTCGATACAGGACCATTCTGTGTACATAAGTAGTTTCAGCTATTATCAAGGTCACAAATTGGCAGTCACCAGGAAAGATAGACAATGAAATGAGGATATCAGAAACAGAGTGGGCATAACTTCATGCACTGAATACATCGAAATACAACAAATGCAGTGGTTTGGACATTTAATGAAAATGGAATACAACCAACCACCAATAACAGCAAACAATAAAAGGAAATCAGGTACTGGAGCCAAGAGAAGACCAAGAAAAATGGATGACAATATCAGACCACACTAAATAAACATGGATATAACACACAAGGGCAACTAACTGGCCCTGGAGCATAAATTAAAGCTCCCACTCTACGCTAACGGCAAGAGTGGACAATCAATTCCATCATCTACCTGGGGAAAGACAATAGACAATCAAAGTCACAACCTCTGAATGCAAGAGATATCGCATTTTCAGCATGTCTTGTCGCCAAGTGGTTGCCGGGCCTAAATTTGGGGTGTAAAGAATAGAACCACTGTTACCTGCCACATGTCATAAGAGAGCATAAGGAGGTTTGGCTAAATTGGATGCACATGTCCTAAACGTGTAGAAGTCTGCGTTTAGGGGTCTACCAAACCAATGTGCAACGTATACATGTTCTTGACAAAGATCAAACATATCACAAAGTATGAAATTGGTGTAAAAACAACGTAAAGAAGAAGAAAAGCATTCTGCACACACTTTCCTACCCAACTAAGAGAACAGTAAGTCTCCACATTTAATGATTTTGCCCCTTTCAAAATTCTATATAGTGTATTCTACTGTATAAGGGGAGATAAGTACTTGAACACTATAAAATGAAAATCATGGTATATCCTTTACCATCAGCCATCAATCACAATAAACAAGTCGTTGATTTTCTAGGCATTACTATCATGCAGTAGTTTGCACTGCTTTCTGACGCGAGGTCTATTTTTACCATTCATAAAATCCAGCTGACAAATTTGCCTCAAAGTGCCTGCGCAGAGTTTGAATAAGGTACACCTTGGTTGTGATCTAGCTCACTACTGTTTAACCTTTCAGCCTGTATTATTTTGACCTCTGGACGCATTTATTTTGCGGTTCAAATTTAACATTCAATGTCAATTAGTTTAATCCTTTATAACTCTTGTACTGTTTCTCTAAAGTATGACATATTATATTTAAATTGTTGCTAATTGGATGTGGAATACATTAATGTAATAATATTTTACATCAGGTGATATACGTTTGAGAAAATTAGATTATTGTAGCATGACTATTTTGAAAAACGAAAAAGCATAAAAAATATTTGTATTCTCGTTTGTATTACATCTTAGTATTCATAGATTTCTAAGTAGTAGTTAAATGAAGATAATTTATGTGTGAACATATTCTATAAGTTTCATCTAACTAGGTGCAGTAGTTTTATAATATTCACTTTTAGATGCGGACATGTCAATAAATGGAATGTGGAGCGCCCATTCTTTAGATGCAATTATTACATTAGACTTACAACTATCGAAACTGCATTTCATAAACAATCAAATGTCATTATTACCATCAATTAAATCTTCTTCATTACTATCAAAAGTTATAATTTGATCTAACAGTACTCAAGATTACACTGTAAACATCGTCGGAAATTCGTTTAAAAAAGTCTGACTTGAACACAATAATACACTGCTTTCCCTCTTTCAAATCTTTGTTAAATTGAGATAGTAATGTACCTACATATATGTACTTTCCGTTTCTGAAGATTTTTAAACTTCAGTAAAGGGGTTGGGAAGATACATTCGTTTCCGTGAACAGACATCCAAAGCCGATATATCGGTTCTCGACATCATGAACATTACTCTGAACGATATATCGGCCTGCAGTCCGTAGTTAAGCTACAGAAGCTCACTCTTGCAACATTACAGAGACTACATAATAGAGATAACTAAAATAAATACTGATTTAATGATTTAAGTAATGAAACGAATGAAGGTTCTGACTTCTGTTGGTGCCTCCTCCTTAGCGCAGATATAGTTGCACACTGTACAGTACACAACCATTTATTTTTAAACCGTTTTGAATTCGTTATTTCAGTCACGATGGGGTAGAAGTATTTTAATTTTTAAAACATTCTTTTCT
>JADZMA010002285.1:0-12608 GCA_020796225.1 Arion vulgaris
GGGCAAAAAAATTTCATCATTTTAACCTTCTTTTTTTTTTTAAGTCTTTTGGGGGCCCTCACCTGGGAAATGGAGGTTCCGTTGGGTAATATACTATGGCTAGCCTGAAACCCAATACAATTCGGGATTTGCCTTGCACAAACCACAGCTCATGGAAATCTGGATTTTTAACCCTAGGAGGAGGATCAACCTTCCTTGCGAGATTCTTTCCCTGGCCGGAAATTTAAATATTTTCCATTTTTAAAGTTCAATGCTACTTTGGGTTTGGGCCCGGTTTCCCCTCATTTTTGTTCTTTTTTTAAAGGTTTTTCCAAAGATTTGAAATTTTGTTGCTCAAATTTTTTGGTTCTTTTTTTCCCCTCGTTTTTTGTTCTTTATCCCCTTAATTTAATTTTTACCTTCCTTCTGTATTTTTATTTTTTTCCAATGTGCTTTTAAAAGGTAAAATTTAAGTGGCAATTGGGGGTTTTTTAATGAAAAATAGGCATTTTAAAGCTAAAATTTCCTTCTGACATTTTTCATATCACAAAAATTTTTGGAAAGCATGTTTAGTTTTTTCTTTTTGTTCAAATTTGTCTTGTGATTTTTTCTTTTTTGTTTTTTTAAAACGTTACGTGTGAAAATTTTTGAATTTTCCATTTTTCCCTTTCTGTTGGTGTTGGGGGTTTTCAGGAATTTTTTACTATTTTGAGCGGGGGAAGAAAATTATGAGTAGACCAGAAGAACAAATTTTTAGAAAGGGTTCTCAATCTCACAAGGACTACTGTTTTTTATCAACATGGGGTAAAATAATTTTTATTGAAATGACTCTCCAGCATTGACAACAACTACGGGAAAAATTTTTGATCCTGATGGGTGGGGGGAAAAGTAAAACAGAGACCTGCCTTCTCCCACGAATAAGAGATCATAATAAAGGCGTTCATTCCTTTCTACTCCAGCAGCAAGATTTAAACCCTGCTTTTGGGAAACAGGCATGGCGAAACTCCTGTTGGCACAAGTTACAAAATTTTTTTTTAAATGGCTGCTCGAAGGCATATGGAAGTTCCCAGGCCAGGACTGAATTCCAGCCACAGCTGAACCCCATGCCTTGCAGCAAGCCAGATCCTTTAACCCACTGAGCAGGAATTAACTGGTGCCCCCTTGGGGTTTAAAGTTAGATTCTAAACCCACCTTGTCACAGCAGGAACTCTACATACTTCTTTTCATTTTTCATGTTTCATTTCTTTTTGGTGCCCTGAAGGCAATGGAGTTTCTGGCCAGGATAAACCCAACCACAGTTGTGACCTGGCTACTGGTAGGAACATTGGATCTTTAACCCACTGCGGCCAGGATCAAACCCTTTGTCCTGGCCCTGCAGAGATGCCACCAACCCCATTGTGCTTTTTAATACCACCTTTCTACATTTCACACCAGTAAAGCTGCACTTAAATTGATGTTACTTATAATGGTCATGAGATGAGTGATGTCTCCACAGTTTATTACTGATCTCCAATTCCTAGAAATTTTACTTCATTGAAATGCCCAGTAAACGACTGACTTGTATTACTTTAAGATTCTCCTATTAATACTTCAGAATTGATTTCAGTTTAAGTATTACTACAGTGGAAGTGAATTACATAATATCCTCTTTTTTGTTTTTATTTTCTTTTGCTACATGTTCTCAAACTTTAGAAATTTTCTCTGAATGGTTTCACAGATGCAACTTCAGGACAGAGGGGGAAGAGTAGAGTCTACTGCTGCAGAAGAAACAGAGGGCAGATTCCTTTTTGGCCCTTTTGTCTCTTTGGGCACACCCCACATATGGAGGTTCCCAGGTAGGTCCAACTGGAACTGTAGCCACGCCTATGCCAGAGCCACAGCAATGCAGGATCTGAGCTGTTCTGCAACCTACACCCTCATGCAAATGCTGGATCCTTGGCCCACTGAGGAGGTGGGGGATCAACCACATCCTCATGGATGCTAGTGGGGTTCACTAACTACTGAGCCATGACAGGAACCCCAAGGACAGGTTCCTTTTTGAGGTAACAGGGATACCATAATAATTAGTACTTTGTCACCTTTAAAATTACAAGGGCCCTAGCCTCATGGGGAAATTGGAAGAGATGAATTTCTACTTCTAAATATTCCTCCTTCAATTTAGTTTCCTGAATGAGGTGAGTCGATGAGCTCTGAAGTCCATTTGAGCTCAAGGTTTTATTCTTCTTGACCAGAGTGCCAGGAAGGTGGCAGCATTCGGGCTGATGAGGCATGGTTTATGGAAGCCAGATGATAAGCCTCACATGACTCCAGGGGGATGAGGTTCTCCCTCAGGACATGTGGCAGCCCCCCACTTGGGACATAACCTAAATTTTTAATGACTAAGACATAGGTACCCTTTGTGATATTTTCACAATCCCAAAAATTTCCCAACATTGTGCTGATTGACTATAATGGCTAATAAACTTCAACAAGTTTTTGCAAGGAACTGTATTTTATGATGAACACCATACTAGATGCTGATTTCTGTTATATTAATGTATCTTCCTGAAATGTATTTTAATATTTTTTTAGTCATGAACTATTAAAAATTCATGGAAAATCATATATGTTTGTAATCTTTGTGATATTCTTTCCCAGAACAAAAAGTTACTCTGTGTCAAAAGCCTTGCTTTGATAAGATTTCTGTGAAATAGTATATTGATGTTCCTCCAGCAGATGTATTTTCACCAACTTATCTTCTATTATTAAAAAATTTTTTCTATTATGAAAAATATTTTATATTATATCAAGTGTTTGACCCTTGGGTTTAACTTCAACAGTGGCCTAAGTTTGTGTTGATTTCTTGTTTTATTCAAGAACTCCAAGCCATTATTAGTATTTTTCTCATTTTAAAGTAAAAGTGGGAGCTCCTTGTGCCTCTTGTTTAAGAACCCAACATAGTGTCCATGAGTCCCCGGCCTCCTCAGTGGTTAAGGATCCAGCATTACCTCAACTGTGGCATAGGTCACAGGTGGGCTCTGATGTGGGATTGCTGTGCTGTAGTAGGGTGGCTGCTTTCGCCTGATTCGACCCCTATGGAAACTTCCATATGCCACAGGTTGGGTCCTAAAAGAAAAAAAAGTAATAATAAATAAATTAAAAAAAAAAAATAAATGATGGTGTTTGTTGTAAATGTCAGGTTGTTTTAGGGGTGATGATTCTACCAAACGATCTTTCAACATTAACAGCTTAAAAATTTCTCATAGATATATTTCTTCAAGTAATCTTTAAAATCAGATGTCCCATAAACACAGAGCTTTGACATTCTAGTATATAATATAATTTATTTAATTCTACTTTCATACTTGAAATAATCACGAGTTTGGTAGATGCTACATTTCTGAAACCCTGACATTAATTTAAGGAACTCAGCTAAAAAGATAAGGTTTCGAAAATTGCAAGTGATATAATGTTAACAGTTCATGGGCTCTGATACAGATACCAGTTTGCATTCTCCTCCAATAGAAACCAAACCCCATTTCATCTTCCTCATGGACTAAGGGGTTGAAAGTAATCATGTTAGGGAAATGTTATTCAAGTCTTTCCAATTTTTAAATAAAGTTGCTTTTGGGTTTTTGAATTATCAAGTTATTTTACATTTCTATATCAAACACTTCCCGGGATGTGGTTTGCAAATATTTTTTTTATTCTGAGGTTATCTTTTACTTTCTTGTTTATCCATTTGCTGCACAAAAGTTTTAATTTTGATGAAGATCGTCTTTTGTCTAAATAAATTAAGAGCTGATTTCTCATCAGAAACCATGGAGGCAGTAGGCAAAAATGGATGTTAATGGATGGTCATGTCTTGGTCTTGGGTAAATTTCTGGGAGGCTTCCAAGTGGGGGCTCGTGGTTTTTGCAGGAGGAAAAAGGCAAGCCATAGTAAAGAGAAGTAACTTATTTAGAAAGATACATATTCCATAGACAGAATGAGGATTTTCCCAGAAAGGAGGCGGCTTGACATGTGGGTTGTTATTTTTTATGGTCTGGATAATTTTATGGGCTAAAAGTGGAGGATTATTCCAATATTTTGGGAAGGGTAGGCATTTCCAGGAATTGGGCACTGCCCAGTTTTTGGCCTTTTAATGGTCAGCCTTTGGGAACTGCATGGCACCTGTAGTATGTCATTCCATGCTAATTGTTACAATGAGCATGTAATGAGTTTCAAGATCTACTGGAGTTGAATCTTCTCCATCTTGGCCTAATGGCTCTCACCACTTTTTGTCAATGTTCTAACACTGTTCTTCTAAATGGTTGTCATTCTTTAATGGTCATGCCTTCCCTCCCCTCCTTTTTTGGTAGGAGGATATATCAAAGTTCTGAGAGAAAAATAAAAGTCAAATAAGTATTCTATACCCAATAAAACTATCCTTCAAAGACAAAGGAAATAACTATTTTGGGGCTCAACAAAAACAAATAATTCATTCGTTATAGACCTGCCTTACTAAAGGGGTAATCAGTAAAATGTCAGATTAGATAGTTCCAGGGCCTATCCCCCCATAGAAACACTGGAAAAAAAAAGCAAAAAATGTAAGTCACCATAGTCAGAATTTGAAAAGGGGTTTACAGCAAAAAGAAAAATGAATCAAAAAGCCAACTTTAAAAAGGTAGGGAAAAAATTGCAACATTTTTACTTGTCCCTTTACCTGCACCATTTCACCCCTTGGGGCAGTCTTTAAGAAAGCAGCCTTCAACCCTTTTTCCCCGGCTAAAGGGAGTAGAAGACCTTATTTACAGTGACTCAGTTTGTCTGCTTTGACCTGTCTTAGGTATCACCTGAAAGATTGATAGAAGGTGCTTTTCTGTTTAACATAATTTGGAATTTGCTCAGAAAAATTGCTCACGGGTAGATTCCTCAAAATTTCAACAAATGAAAAATCTGTACTTGGGGAAAAAGATATGGTTGAGGGAAAAATAAAAAACCTCCCAAAAAGTTGGGGAAAATTTTTTGAGAAATTAGGGCTTTCAAAGGGTTTTTGGGGTGGGTACATTTTGTTATAATTTGTAAACCTGGGGCATGCCCAATCCGAAAGGACCAAAGGTCGGGGCTTTCCTTTCTGGCTGATCTCTGGGTCGCACAAACGGGGAAGTAAGGTGAAGGCAGAGTTGTTTTTCCTTTAGGCAATAAATCCTAAAACAGAATCATGGAAAACCGGGGGGTTTTTATTTTCCTTTTTCTTTTTTAGGCATTGTGCTTAGTTTCCCTAAAATTTTTTAAAACCCCCCGGAATATTTTTTTCCCCAGTTTTTTTTTTATTTTTTGGCTGGTCTTTTTCTGTCCCCAGTATTCCCTCCCAGGCAGCTGTAAATTTTAAAACCCCCCTTTTGAGACAAGTGTCTAAAAGCCTTTGACGTGGTTGAACTCTCCTAGGTCAAATACAAGCCAAAGTGGGGTTAAGGAATCTCAGTCAGATCAAATTGTTAATTTCTGGAATGGGCAGGAAAAAATCAACCTCGTTCTGCCCCCTGGCTGGAGCCCCAGTTTTCTTGTTGGGGGCTGTTGTTTTCAAAACTACCGGATCTGGAGAGTGGAGGATGGGGCTGGGCCGGGAAAAAACAAAAACAAACATAGCTTTTTTTGGGAGAAACCATCAACAAATGAAAACAACCTAATAATGGGGGAAATTTGCAAAAAAACCCCATCAGAAAAAAAATTAATATTCCAAACATAAAAATTCAGAAATTTGGAATAATTAAACAAAAAAAAAACAAACTAGGCGTTCCCCTTGTGCTCAGTGGGTTAAAAAACCACCCAACCCTGAGGGTTGGTTCAATCCCTGGCCGGATATTGGTTGGATCCATTCAGACCTGTGGGTGGTCACAGAGGAGGGTCAGATCCACGTGCTGGGGTAGGCGGCAATTTACAGCACTGATTCAACTCTTACGGGGAAATATATGATGGGGGGGCCAAAAAACCAATAAAAAAAAACAAACAAAAAAAAACCAAAAAACAAAAACCTCTGATTTTAAAATGGGGGGGACCTGAATAACAGTTTTCCAAAGTTCATACAACTGGTCAACAAGGAAAAAGTCTCAACATGATTAATCATGGGGAAAGTAAAAAAAAAAACCAAAAAGGGATAGCCCCTCCACCTGTTAGAATGCTGTTACAAGAAGACAAGAAATAAAAATGTTGGTGAGGATGTATAAGGAAAATTTTCACTTTTTGAGGGGAAATGTAAGGGTACAGACCCCAGGGAAAAAAAAAGTGTTTTTTGAAAAAAAAAATAGCACTAATATGAACAAGCACACCAAAAAAAAGGGGAAAAGGGTCTAAACAGACAACCAAAGAAGAAACAAAAGGGCAAAACAAAATAAAAAAGATGTTCAAAATCACTAATTCTTTGGAAATGCAATCAAAAAAATAAATCCCCTCCCCCAGCCAGAAGCCCTTCCAAAAAAAACAAAACAAAATGTGGAGAGGGTGGGAAGAAGGGCCATTAGATTTTGGTGGGAATGTAATTGGGCAACCACTTGGAAACATTATAATTTTTAAAAAACAAAAAAAGAACTCCATTTATCCCAAAACCCACTCCGGGCATCTATCCGGGAAAACCATGCTAAAAAGGGCATGTGGGCCCCTTTAAGCTCGCAGAAATGAATCGCTAGCATCCATGAGGATCGGTTAATCCCTCCCTTGCTCTGGCTTAGGATCAGTGTTTGCCATGAGCTGTGGTGAGGTTTAGACGTGCTCAACCCATTGTGTGGCTGTGGTGTAGGCCGGGGTTTTGCTCTGTTGGCCCCCCACCTATAACCCACCTTTGCCTCTTGTGGTCAAAAACACACACCAAAAAGAATATGTTCAAGTTCATTAAACTAAAAAAAAAACTAAGACATAATAAAGTCCATTACGAGGGGGATAAAGATGTTCATACATCGTGGACTTTCTCAGCCAAAAAAGGAATCAATAATGGCATTTTCAGCAAAATGGATGGACCTAAATTATCTTTTAACTGAAGACAGACATGGGATAAATATCTATCTTCTTCTAGGGGAAATTAAAAGTAAATGATTTTAAAAGGGAACAGATCTCTCACATTTTAAAAAACTTTTTCAAAAGGGAAACGGGTTTGGGGGGAGGAGGATGGGGGTTTTGGTAAATGTTTGTAAAATTTTGGATGATCATTGTAAACTATAAATATTATAAAATTTTTCAGTTACAAAAACCCAAAAAAAAAAAGCTCCATATGATCCAGAATCCCTTTTCGGGGTTTTTATCTAAAGGGGAAATGAAACCACTATCTAAAGATAGCTCATTTTTCATTCAGCATTATTCACAGTAGCCAAGCAGAAAACAACCAAAATTCACACACACCACAACCCCCATTAAGTGTGTGTTTGTGTTTTTAGAGGATTTGGGACCAGGCTGGTGTCAAATCAGGCTGTAGTCACTGGCCTCACCATAAACAAATTAATTCCAACCCGTCTGTGACCTACAACCTAGGAGATATATATTTGGGTTATATATATATATATTATCTTAAACCCCTATATATATCATGAGTGTATATATCTTTTTGAATGTTATTTTTTTGTGTGTGTGTGTGTGTAATGGTATATTTTTTAAAAAAAAGAAGAAATTTGCCCTTTGCAACAACATAGATGGACCTCCAAGGGATTATGGTAAGTGAGGAAAGAAAAGAAAATCTATATTCTCATATATGGGTGGAAAAAAAAACAGGAAAAAAAAAACCCAAAAAAAAAAACCCTAATGACAGAAAACAGATTGGTGGTTGCCTGGGGGTGGCGGGGGGGAAAGGGGGAACAGGTAAAAAAAAAAACTGAAAAGGGGTTTTAAAAAAAGCCGCCAAAACAAAATTTCATCCTGTTGATTAAAAATTTCTATTGTATAATTGAAAGTGGTAAAAGGTGTCTTTAAAAATTCCTAAAGAAAAAAAAATTGGGGTTTTTCCCCCGGCTCAGTGGGTTAGGGCCGACATGTGTCAGGGGGGATCGGGTTCACCTGGGTTGTCGTGGGTTGGGGGATTGGCAGCAAAACCAAAGGTTCAGATGCAGCTCGGGTTTTATTGCTGTGGCTGTGGCGGGGCTTCAAAACCCTTCAACCTACTGGAACTTTTTCCGGTGCACTCAAAAGAAAAAAAAAAAATATCTTTTTGGTGATGGGTGTTAATAAACTTGTGGGATATTTTGAATATATGCATATATCAAAATTACACTTTATATGTTTTATCTAAAAAAAGCCTCATACCCCAAAGAATATAAAAAAAATGAAAAATTTGGTAAAAGTTAAACCCAAGGAAATTTTTGTGGCCCCCCATTTTAAAAGGGGAAAATCACTGCCCAAAACAAATTGTATATATTACACAGCAATGTACATATCTAACAGATTAATTTTGCATCCTAGAATATTAAAATGGGTTCAAATTCCACTTACAAGGGGAAACCCCATAATTTTTTCCTTTTAACTTCATTATGACAAACACACATATAATTTTTTCCCAAATCTTTAGTCAGGGGGGGAAATACCCAACGATGTGGAAAAATTCCCAAAAGCGGAAAAAACCCTTTTTCCCCCCACCAAATTTTTTTTCTTTTTTTTTTTATTTTTTGTTTGTTTTTTATTTTTTTTGGCTCACCATGGCATATAGGTTCCCAGGGTAGGGTTGACTAGGCTGCACTTAATCTTATCACAGCCACAGCAACATGGATCTGAGCTGATCGTGACATATCCCCGCCAAAAAGGACCCTTTTAATCCAACAGGTCAGGTCCAACCACATACTCAGGGATACAGTGGGTTTGTTCCCACTGTTTCCCAAAAGGAAACTCCAATTTTCCCTTTTTTTAAATTGAGGAAAATTGACCTATAACCTTATATTATTTTCAGATTAAAATATGATTCTAATTTGTATATTTGTAAATTTAAAAAAACAATAAGTCTATTAATACCCATCCCCCATACAAATTTTTTTAAAGGACTTTTTTTTTTTTTTTGGGGCCCACACCCCAGCATATAGGTTCCCGGGCGGGGCAATTCTAGCTGCTGGCTTATCCACAGCCCCAGGAAAGCCAGATCTAACCCATCTGGCCCGGCTCTGTCCTTAACCCCTGGTGAGGGTAGGATCAAACCTGAAATTTATGGATCCGGTTGGGTTCGTTTCACCCCAGACGGGGAACTCAAAGGGGAAGATCTACCTCTTATCAATTTTTTAAATATGCAAAAGTATTTTAACCAGTCACTAGGGTTTTTTCCCCATCATTTAAAACAAAATTTATACTGTTTTTTACATTTTTCAAAATTTCCACCCCAGCCCCCCTTTCCTCCCCAACCACCAATTTTCTCGTATCTATGAACTCAGTTTGTGTGTTATGTGTTTTTCTTGTTTTTAGACTCCCAAAAAGTGACATTATGTATTTTATTTACTTTTATAAAGCCCCTTTAAATTTAAATAATTATATTATGTATCCAAATTTTCTTCACCCCTTGTTGATGGAAATTGTTTCATGTTCGGCAATTGAATAATTTCAATAAAGGGGTGCAGATGTTCTTTAAACAATGACCATTTATTTTGTAAATATCCGAAGTGGGTTGCTGGAAAATTTTGGGGTTCTTTTTTGTTTTTAGGAAACCAATTTCTGTTTTCTATGGTTTTATGAATTTACATTCCTACCAACAGTGCCATGTTCCTTTCCCAATCTCCCCAAAATTTTATTTTTTTAAATTTTAATTGGAGTTTTTCTAAAAATCTTTGTTCAGGTGCATAAGTCGTGATTCAATATTTTTATACATTAGAAATATTCCATGATAAACTAGCTCCATCTGTCACCATCAAGATAATACAATATAATCAATATTTCCCATGCTGTATTTTCCCCCATGACTCAGTTTTCGAATTTAAAATGGGAAATTGTTTCATTCCCCCCTTTGCACTCTCCCCCACACCCCCCTCTGGTAAACCTTTTGGACTCTGTATCTATAATCTGTTTATTCTTTTATTTTTTTTTTCAGGGTTAACCACAGTATTCTTCCCCTGTCCATTTTAAAATAAATTTAGGTCCATCTAGTTTTTCCAAAAAGTAAATTTTTTTGTGGCTAATATTCCATTGTTTTAAAATATCCATCTTTCTATCCGGCATTTTTATGGGAATTTGGTTTATTTATTTTTCTATGGTAAAAATTGGGAACAAAGTTTTTCTCCCGAATTTGTTTTTTTTTTTCGAAAAAAATCCTGAAGGGATTTTCTGGATTATTTGATAGTTCTTTTTTAGTTTTTAAAGGAAACTCCATACTGTTTTTCTATAGGTTTTTTTACTGATTACATTCCCAAGTCAGGTTTTTTCCCATTTTTTTCCATTCTAATGGTTTGTTGACCTTTGTTTTTCATTCCCCTACAAATTTAAAATTTTTGTTTGAAAACCCTTTCATGTATCTATTGTTTTGGGGCATTAAAAACCCCTTTCTATTGGGGTTTCCCACCCATCTTTAAATCAGATATTTTTTTTTGGGGAGTATGATTCCATTTATTTTGAATTTTAAACTCATCAGATAGAGGGTTTAAATATTTTCCCCCATTATGACCCTTTTCTCGTAGTCGTTCCTTTTGGCTGTGAAAAAGTTTTTGGGTCGTATGTCCCATTTATTTTTTTTTGGTTGTTTTTTTTGGGGGCCCAAGCCAATAAAGAGCTTATATATTGGGGTTTTCAGGTCTTCTTCAAGTTTTTAATACTTTTTTGAGTTAAATTTATGTTGGTGAAAGATAAGTCTATTTCTTTTTTTTGCAAAAAGGCCATCTTCAACACCATTTATTGAAGGGATGTTTTAGTCTTTTATTAAATTAATTATCAAGGGGTGGTTTATATTTTTTTCCACTGGTAAAATGTGTTTTTAGCCAAATATTGTTTAATTAAAAATTTTTTGATAAATTTTGAATTTATGTGAAAAATGTCAAACTTTAGATGAGTGGTTAATCTATAAAGTTTGGGGTATAAAAACTTAAAATTTTATTCTTTTTAAATTTAATATGGATATATTTTATTTTTTTCATTTTTATTTCTTTTATCAATGACATATAATTTTTATTACAAGAAATTTCCCCCTTTTGGGTTTAAAATTTTTTCAAAATATTTCACTTTTTTATGTTGTTTTTAAAGGGGTATATTCTTTATCTTTTCAGATTTTTTTTGTTTGATAAAAAAAGTAAGTTCTGTATTTGATTTTTACCCTGAAATTTCATGTTGATTATTTTAAAAAGTTTACTTTTTGGGAGCCCTTAGGTTTTCTATCAAAAGGTCAATTTTTAAACAGAGAAATTTTAATTTCCCTTCTAATGCAGTGTTTTATTTTTTTTTTTAAATTTGCCAGTTTTAGTACTATTTTAAAATGGGAATATAGGGACACCCTTTGTCTTTTCAATCTTGGGAAGAATTAAACCCCCTTGGGGATGTTGCTGGGGGGCCTATCTGTCTTTTTATTCTTTTCCGTTTGGGGAAAGGTTTGTTTGGTTTTTTAGGGCCACATCTGGGTTTAAAAGGTTCAGGCGGGGGTAAAACGGGAGCTGTGGCTGCCACCCCACACCAACCACACAATCAGGACGAGCCATCGGGACCAAAAAGCTCTGAACACCAGATTTCCCACGAAAAGGAGATTGAACGCTCTCATGGATCCTATAGTTCATACCAGGGGAAAGCCCAGGAACTTAAAAAATAATATTTTTAAAAAGAAAAAAACAATAAAGTTGGGGGAAGGTATAACAAAAATCAGAGCGGGGTTAGGTAAAGTGAGCCAGAACAAAAAAAAAAAAATTAACATTTAAAGGAAATAATGGGGTTCCCATATCCAGGGGGAAAAAAACCAACTAGAGGGGGTTGGGGTTTTACCCCCCTGCCATTGGTTAAGG
Source organism: Arion vulgaris (assembly GCA_020796225.1). Lineage (NCBI taxonomy): Eukaryota > Metazoa > Mollusca > Gastropoda > Stylommatophora > Arionidae > Arion > Arion vulgaris. The sequence goes on from JADZMA010002285.1 coordinate 11,874, forward strand.
ATCCACATTGTCATGAGCTGTTGTAGGGGGGTGCTTGGATCTGGGATTGCTGTCTGGTTTTTCCCTACTCTATTGGGGTTCCAAAGTTGGTGAAATAAAAAAAAAAAAAAAAGGTCTAAAATGATCCCCGGGGTTTTCCCCGGAGCAGGTGGTTCATATAGCAAAAAATAATAAATACACCACACTAATAGAATGAAAGCTAAAAAATTCATTTATAAGTGGGAAAAAAACTTTCCCTTTTAATGTGTTACAACTTTCGCCACTATTCGGGCCTACACCAACCAGATATTCAATCTTTTAAAAATTCAGCCCCCCAAAACTATTCATCATCCTTATTTCCCGAATAAAAATTACCCTACAACAAATATTTAAAAGAAAAACCCAGCATCCCGGGAAAACCCGTGAACTTTCCCAAAACCCCCCAAACCCCCTGAATTCATACATGCATAGGACATAAAAGTAATACACCTGGACACAAAGGGCAATTTTCCCAAATATCAAAATTTAAACAAACCTTAAATCCCAAGGGCCCTCTCAAAACCCCCACCCCTAAATATTCACATGAACCTCCCCATACCTCGTACAAATAAACTGCCACTCTTCTGCCCCAAAATCCCTTACTACATTAATGCAAAAAAAAATTTCAGGTAAAAAAAACCCCCTAATGAAAATCAAATAGATCCAAAAAAAATTCATCCCAAACTCTTTCCTTTTAATACCCAAAAAAAAAACAGA
>JADZMA010002286.1:0-12605 GCA_020796225.1 Arion vulgaris
TAAATCAGTCGTTGATTTTCTAAAAAAACGTGATAAGTTTCATTCTTGAACAGTGATTTTTTTAATGTGAGCAAAATCACGGAAACAAATTTGCTTCCAAACTACCACCCTGGGACTGAACCAGATAGTCTTGGGTTGTATGATCAAGTTATACCACTGAAGCTACAGTGACTACTGCAATATACATGTTGTTGATGAAGACAGGATATTTATGTATAACTTTATCTTCTTGTCTCACTAGATTGGGATTTTGGATTCTCTAATAAAGGCAGCCGTCTACTTCGGAATTATCAACCACCATACAGTTTGTTTTCTGGTTCTCACTAGATTGGGATTTTGATTCTCTAATAAAGGCAGTCGCTGCCTCAGATTATCAGCAACGTCATAGTTGTTTTGGGGCGCGGGTCAAGTGGCCCTTCTTCTTTTTTCAAGCTCATCCTGGGGAAGTTCAGATATAATACTATGATTTCCACTTCCCGTTGTGCCGACCTTTTCCCCACAGTAAGTTTTGCCACCTCGTGATGGTACGTCCGACATTCTTACTGCATGGCTAAATCTCCAAGGCAGATTGGCGCATCGTAGAACCCGTGATCCATTCCTCAGTGGGGGTCATTGCACCATTTATGCGCCTTACAGCTTGGTCATCCGTTTCTGCAAGCATTTTTTTGGGTTACATTCTAGGGGACACTGCATCCGATTCAACCAAACCTCCTTAGTCGCTTTTCGACATGCGTGAGGTAACAGTGGTTCTATTCTTTACCCTCAAATTTGGGCCCTGGTAACCACTCGGGGGTATAACTTATAATAAACCTCGTTATTTACATGTTTTATTTTGAAATGAAAAAATAAAACCCACATTATGTAAATGGACACAGAAACCTACAGATTATATCAGATTGAAATAATGAATCCTCTTCCAGGTCTCTCTCACCAGGAGCCCGCCACGATTATCGTATCAGATTCGAAATATGCTTCAAATGATTGAATCAGGAAGGGGTGCTGGAATGGGTGGATAGCATTGGGGATCATATTCAAAAATGACCTGGCTGTACAGACTTGAACATGCTGGAGTGCAGGGTAACAAGTGCTTTACTTTCTTGCAAACAAAGACCTGACTCAAGCGGACAGAAGATGGACAGAGCCCATTTCCCTCTGTATCGCTCTCATTTATGTGACATGGCAAGTCTCAGACACTGGCCCATTGCAAGAATTAAGAGTTAAGTTTGACATGCCAGAGAGTGTCGTCTTAGGTGAGAGAAAAGATATAGTAATCACCTTCTCGTGACGGGTGAGCAAAAGGACTTTGGATGGTGCTGCAGTGGGGAACAACATGAATGGAATGGCCAATAGGTCATGCGCATCGATAACATAACATAATCACATACTCAAATAAAAATCTCTGATAATTATTCATTACAAATAATTGATGAATATTGTGGCATATCCTTTACAGGATGTAACCATCGATCAGTAACGTATCGATTTATCAACACTACGTCAGTAGTTTGTCAATGATTTCTGAACGTGAGGTTTATTTTACCGTTTGTGAAAATACATTATAGCAGCAGCAGTAGTAATAGTTGTAGTATTAAACCATCACGGAAGGATGATACGCAAAGAAGAGGAGGGGAAAACCACAGAGAAGATGGATTCAGGTTGTAACTGATGGTTTGAACATGACGTCTGCAGAGGCAGGACATCTGGCCTATGAGAGGGAGAGAAATTCCGGAGGACTGTGGAGGTAAATTCTGCCTAGGACAAGCTACTTGATGATGATGATGTGTAGTATTAAAAGTAACAGCCTTATTTCCCTAAAGACTACAGCATATGCTCTAAACTGAACACTATCAATTACATATGAAATATTGCATGCAGCAATGAAATAAAATGTGAAATGCATTTACTATCATCATCATCATTTTTACCATTCATAAAAATACATGCGAGAATATGCTTCAAACTGCCCGCTCGGAGTTTTAACCACGCACCCGCCCGCCCGCCCAGCGTTCTTGGGCATTGACACGGTGACTATCCCTCTGTGTGTCGAATTCAATTCGCGGATGGCAGAAAAACCACAGATTCTAGATTTATGGTGTTCGTGACCGAGCAGAGCTGAAAAGCTCAAGTGCTTCTGGATCGAAAAAATAAAACCATGTACGCTTGGGGTTGTGATTGGGCCACTACCCTCAGACGCTCACCACAGATAATTCAAGCAGTAGCATGCCCTTGCAGAACGTCACATTCATCCCAGCCTGCCTGAAAAGCTTTCTGTCTCTTGCAGTTCTCGACCTCTTCAGCATCTGCTCATGGTTTCTTTGATGTCCTGCTGCCACCCGTCATGGTATCCCCTGCCTCGTATTCCAGGAACCATCATTCCATTAACTTTCTCTCCAAACCGATCTAACGCTTAACGTGGCCAAATATTTCATCTTCCAGAACATGTTTTGTTTATTTTTTCGATCCAGAAGTACTTGAGCTTTTCAGCTCTTCGGCTCGGTGCCATGGACGCCGTAACCCTTCGGTTCGGTGCCACGCACACCGTAAATCTGGGAACCTGTAGCTTTTCTGTCAGTCCTGGAGTTGAACCGCACTACAGAGTACTGAGTCACCCGTAGTCCAACGTGCTACGACACGCTTGAGCCCCGGGCAATGTTATTTATGAGCCAATGCTTCTGATATACAGGTCTTGTAGATAATTACTAGAGAATAATGAATAGCAGTAAAAATGTGAAACACAATATTGTATGCATGCCATCAGTATGTAATGTACAAGGTGTTTGTAAAGTCTCACAACTACTTCTATATAGAACAAATGTCAGCAACAAAGTACATGACATCATCAAAGTCTTAGGCTGAAAACTTGTTTTAGATCTGCTCATTCTACATTAGTAGCGGGGCACAACGTTCTGTAGTAGCCCAGCTCCAGGTAGTGACTAACAGACTAGACAGGTAGTTTAGATAGAGATAGGCTTGTAAAAGGGAGATAAGTAGAGACTTAGTGTTTGCACACAAAACTGCCACTATAAGCAGATACAACACTAGAACGAGACATTGCGTAGGTGAAACTAGTTGACGTAGAATTGTTAGTACTGCTGTAATGCGTGGTGACAACATAGAGAGCGAACATAAACAGTGGACCAGAATGGAGCCGTGTTGTGGTGTCCACAAACTATAACATCAAATAAATGTATATGAAATGAATCCACCATGTTCATTTAATATATTATAGTTTGTGAAAGAGATAGTTGTAGAGATACACTATCATCCTGGGAACATCATCAGAACTAAATAAAACACCCACGTATCAAACCCAGTAATACACAGGAAAACATCAGAAACTACAACAGTTCCTAACCGTTCTTGGCAAAGACTTTATATATCACAATAAGAATGATAAAAATAGCAAACGAAGAACAAAGCGAGAAAAAAAAAACAACAAATGTGTTCCATGGTAATTGTGATGCTATATGCAGTGAATGACTGTTGTCTGCTGGGTAATTCTTTTCACTCAAACCATAATGGTGTTTTCAACTGAAGAAAGAATATTTGACAATATGAAGAAATGTGTACAGATATATCTTGAAGTTCGTGGTGGATATTTCCAACATCTGTTATAATGAATATTTTATTGGTTCTTTTCAGTTTACCAAAAACAACAATAGACCATAGCAGTAACTATTATAACTAATTTCATTACTTTGTTTTAGCACATTTTTTGATGACATGTACTTCATTTTCCAAGTTGTTCTACATATGAAGTGTAGAAAAAAGGATTCAAAGACACACTCAATAACTTGATGAAATCGTTAGCATAGATGTTGACAACTGGGAGAATGTTGCTCAAGACAGATCCCCTTTGCGCACACTTCTTGACCTGTAGAGGCAGGTAGAACAACGGATAGAAAAAAATGTAAAATAGAAAAGCAGTAAACTCCCCACAAGTGCAAGTATACCTTGCCCACACTGTACAAAACATTTCAAGCCGCATCAGGCTCACTAGTCACCCGTACACAAACATAACACAGCTACATTCCTTGGATGAAAATTGTGTGTCATCATCATCACCTGTGATGGATGAGCATTAGTGAGACTTTACAAACACCTATATAGAACAGAACAGAACTCTTGCTGACTGCTTCCTTGTGAAGACATCCAGCACCGGGAATGATTGTTCAATAAAATAAACTGGTTATAAAAGTGATAACTTTTCTTCATGGAATGAATTACATTTCTTTTGTTTTAACAGCAAACTTCCACGAGGGAGAGTTTGAACAATTATTATAGCTATTTAACTGATTCCATTAAGCAACACTCAAGTGCCAATATATCTTTAGCGTCACTCAAAAGATGCTTACTATTTTTAGTTCTTTTTACTTTCATCCCAATTAAAGCTTTATATCAGCGAAACTACATAAAGTGAAGTATAAGCGATAATGAATACATATCCTCGTGGCTTATGCTAGAAGTAGAAGTGAAACAGAGTTTACCAGTCATTCTAGGATACCATGTGACAATACAAAACTAAGGATTTATATGAATGACCAATGATACTAGTTTGTGAATAGTTAATAAACCATATATTCCTTCACTATTTTCTTAATGTTTCTGTATTCATAAATGTATTACTTATATAAAGAGAGCAGTTAGACTGATTTATTCAACATAATGTTTATCAAGACCCTTGGCAAGTTGGATTTTGTTCTCCTAATTTCAATTGTTTTTTAAAAATTCATGCTAATATTTTCATGCATAGTCAACATAACATTATATTTTTGGATACAATAAATATTTGGTAAAAGTACATTCATTTATATTTAATTTGATATATAATAAGTTCAACTTTAAATCATATTTAGAAACAATATTTTAGTTTGGCTACTGATGTGCCATCTATTTTGAAGCTGAAAAAATAATCCCGTCAGAGGTGAAAAAACCTGGTAGTGAATGAGTTAAGTCTTACACAATGACAAGCCGTTTGATGAGGAATACATGTGGTTCACGGGAAGAAAGGTTTACAGGCATATGGCCAGCCCTAACTTACGACAACATTAACCACTTACAAGAAGAGATCAGAGCACATTTTTAGACTTCGAACCAATACATAACATATTAATCACATGACAGAATTCAACCACAACACACTCCAGAGTGCCATGTGCAAACATCATGAAACTGCTCACCTACCTCTTCAGGTGCCGGGCACTAGGTGACATCAGGAAGACCCTCCTTTAAGGCCCGATAAATGGAACACATTATACGAAACAAAGAACAACACAACACGAATACCACTATAAGCATTAGGCCAAAGGGCAAGAACTCAAGTGCCGCTGGATCATTGAAAAATAAGATATCAATTCTCAGACAATCCACATCAGGGGCCAAAATGTCATACTTCAAAAAATAATTCACAAGAGTGATTTAATGCTATTTGAATTTAGATGGCATAGCGAATCCTATCAAGAGTAAAATAGCAATCACACAAGCCAATAGATAAGTGCAAGACAAACCAGATAAAAACCATGACATGGCAACAACCTGGTAGCAGTGTAACAAAAAGAAGTAAAATACGGACCTATCCCATATTTTAAAGTTCGGAGAAAAAAGCATTACAGTTTTTGAGTGCATTAACCCTTTGAACCTGGCCACCTGTACCTTAAAATCCCTTCCAGAGCTCCTGAGCAAAACACCATATCAGAATTATTTTAAAACACGATAATTAACATACTTCATCAAGGTGTTCTATAATTTTTACTGACTTACTCCCATCTTCTTAGTTATTCAGTAGCTTATTATCTATTTGAGAATACTCACTTTAAAATTTATTTGATTTAACCCTTTACATGCTAAAGACGTATATATACGTTTTGTCCATTCACTTCTAAAGACGCATTAACACGTCTGCTATTATCTCTCCTCTGTGGCTCAAAGGCGTGTAAACACGTTATACATTGCTACTGTCACTGCTATAGGCGTACATTCACTTTTGTGACCTAGAAACAAAGTGAGATATTTTTAGTTCAGCCGTCGAAAAGTATGTAGCAGCGAAAGGGTTAATATGTGAGTATGGCCGATATTCCCGTATATAAAGATTTTTCTTGAAATTGAACATAGCTTAAATATCAATAGATTAAAACAATTTTGTGTCGTCTAAATGATCATCTAACTTTCTATATCATTATCAGAATAATCACATTGAAGTCTAATTCATATTCATTCAAAACCCGTTTCAGCAGCTTGCTTTGTTGTTATACTTTTAGAGTGATCATTTCCAAAAAATTTAGAACATCTTTTCAACATGAAAATACTTTAATTACGGTATCAGTACCAAATAAATCACACAACAGCGTCCGTCATCTCAGAAACCATGTAGAACATATGGATTGTGTTTGACGTCACATTTGTACACAAATTATTTTCAAATACCAAAAATTATGTAAAAATATTCTCAGACCGATATATCAGGAGCTCGGGATATGCAATGCTTACTCTCAATCCCGAAATATCAGGAGCCAGTGTTCTAAGGGTTAAATCTTCATCTTATCTTCAAGAATACAAATAAAAATGTTGGGTCTATCCAACAACAAAGAACTTTTGAGAGTTCATACCACATGGTTCCAGCTATGATATTATGACAGAAAATAATTTTGATGGAAGAGTGGGATATACATTTCTTCCACTAAGTCCTTCATTTCATCGCTGTTTACTGCTTGAATTATTCTGTATTTTCCGCCTCATACACAAACTATTTCAAAGTTAGAACATATATAATACATTATTACTTGTTAAGAAACACATCTCTTGCAACTTATTTCAACCATTTATGTGATTTCCCCCAAAACAAAGCACAAAAAAACAAGCATGCATGGCTTGTCGATGTTCATTGTTGTCTACGGTGTCGGTTGAACTGGACCTGCCAGAAACCCGCTGAGCTTGTGTTACTGCGCGCCACCTCCACCATTACTGCTACTATCCTGGCTTGTTGCAATCCAAACTGAAATAGATAACGCAATGAATGATGAGAATCCCATGGACTGCTAAAATGACGAATGTGGTTGTTGAATGAGGTCAAGACACACAGTAAGCTTATCATCAATATAAGAAAGAGGCAGTCATCATTTTCGGACATGTGATGAGGAGGGGAGGTTTAGAACACATTGTGCAATCAGTAAAATCGAGGGAAGACAAGACAGAGAATTTTGAATAGCCTGACTTCATGGCATGTAAATGCATCAACATTTGAGATGATAGTGGACACCAGAGACAGAGATTTGTGGAGATCCACGATCACCTCGCCCCGGCACCTGATGATGAAAGCAATGAAATCAAATGGACTATTCACATAATAAGTTACATGGTCAGCTATATGAATTTCATCATAACACTCCGGACATGTCCATAGGTGGTTCGATCCCAGCCTCACAATCTCAGCGGTCAACACCGTTTAATGTTATCAGAGGACGGTCATCATAGCACTCGGACATGTCCATAGGTGGTTCAATCTGCCTAAAAATCAGCATTGTCCAACACACAGTTTGATGTTATCAGTTACCAGAAGGACTATCATCACAACACTCTGACATGCCCATTGTTGCTACAATTCCTGCCTCAACAAATCCAACAGTGTCCAGCGGCTCAATACACAACTTTGATGTTATCAGAGGACTACATCACAGCATTACCAGACATGTCCATTGTTCTACAATTCCTGCCTCAACAAATCGACAGCTTCCAGCGGCTCAATACATCACTTTGATGTTATCAGAGGACTATCATCACAGCACTACAGACATGCCCTGGTGGTTCAATCCCTGCCTCAACAAATCCAATGGACCAACATGCCAGTTTGATTATAAAGACTACAATCGCTCTTAGGCTCAGATTACAAAGTAGGATTGGACAAGTAATCGATATGAAGTGTTGGGAAGAATGAGGAAACTATACAACTGATGTTGAGCCCATTTACCGATTTAAGGAGTTTGGAATTACATTTTGAACAAATAGAAATGGAAGCTTGTGGGTAGAGGGTGAGTGTGTTTAACCAGTGAGTCAGCGAACCATCAGTATGCACACCTTTCAACATTTGCTGGGAGACTAAGCACCCATGGGTCTGCCTGTTTGAAACACTAAAGAATTTTATTTGTACATTTGTTAAATATTTCTAATGATTAAGAAGTCATTTCTTCTTGATAAGTTTAGATACAAGTAGCTTTGTGTAATGTAAGGGACAAGTAAACAGTGTGTAATGTAGGGGACAAGTAAGCGTGTGAATGTAAGGGGACAAGTAAGCAGTGTGTAATGTAAGGGGACAAGTAAACAGTGTGTAATGTAAGGGGACAAGTAGCGGTGTGTAGTGTTACAAGTAAACTGTGTGTATATGTTACAAGTAAACTGTGTGTAATGTTACAAGTAAACTGTGTGTAATGTTACAAGTAAACAGTTGTAATGTTAAAGTAAACAGTGTGTAGTGTTACAAGTAAACAGTGTGTAATGTTACAAAGTAAACATGTGTAGTGTTACAAGTAACAGCGTGTAGTGTTACAAGTAACAGCTGTGTAGTGTATACAAGTAAACAGTGTGTAAGTGTTTACAAGTAACAGTGTGTAATGTTACAATAAACAGTGTGTAATGTTACAAGTAAACAGTGTGTAATGTACAGTAACATGTGTGTATATTATTAAAACAGTGTGTGTAGTGTTACAAGTAAACAGTGTGTGTAGTGTTACAAGTAAACAGTGTGTGTAGTGTTACAAGTAAACAGTGTGTGTAGTGTTACAAGTAAACAGTGTGTGATGTTACAAGTAAACAGTGTGTAATGTTACAAGTAAACAGTGTGTAATGTTACAAGTAAACAGTGTGTAATGTTACAAGTAAACAGTGTGTAGTGTTACAAGTAAAGTGTGTGTAATGTACTGTGATATACAATATGCAGCTCCAACACCAAAAGCAGTTAATGGCACAGTATCTCACATCATGCAACACACAGAGATGATCTTACAACATGCAACATACAGAGATAAGCTTACGGCATGCAACAAGCAGAGATACGTTAACACTAATGCTGTCCAAAGTTTTCATATATTGGAGCACATATGATTGATGGTTATGTAGACACAGACTATTTTAATAAATGAAAACCGTGCATATCCTTTACAGGCGTAGCCATCAACCACAGTAAGCAGTAGTTGATTTTCTAGGCACCATTTAAGCGTTCAGTAGTTTGACATTGCTTTCTGACGGTGAGGTCTATTTTACTTTAGTAAAATCCCACGGAACAATTTGCTTCCAAATTTGCCCACCGTGGGGTTTGAACCAGGTACACTTGGTTTTTGTGATCGAGCTCACTCCCGCTAGAGATGCTCTGACTAATAAACACAATATTAATGTAGTTAAGATGCGAGGCTTTCTCCAGTGATAATTGACGAGTTGGGTTGGGACTAGAATGGTTACAAAACAAAACAAGATCTCAAATGTGGGAAAATTGTTCATGGGAGTCATCATCATCAAATAGCTTGTACTGAGCAGAACTTTGCCACCCCTAACAGTCCTTCAGGTTTCTCTCTCATAGGCCAGATGTTCTGATTCTGCAGCCGTCAGGTTCAAACCATCAGTTACATCCTGAATCCATCTTCTCCGTGGTCTTCCTCTTCTTCTCTTTGCCAGTGCCTCCTCCATGATGGTCTTCTCAGCCTTCATGTCTTTTATATGTCAAAATATCTCAATTTTCTCTTTCTTATTTGTAGCATCACCCAGTTTTCTTTGATTTTGAGTTCTTTCTGGATAGATCTATTTGTTCTCTTCTCTGCCCAAGATATACAAAGGACTCTTCTATAACAATTATATTCAAAAGCACATATATGATTTTCCACTGCTTTATTAAATGTCCATGCTTCACACCCATACGTTGCTACTTAGAATATGTATGCTCTTAGTATTCTGATCTTTGTTTTCCTATCAGTTCCGTTCTATACTGTTTTAGATGTTTAATTGGGGGACTGCCTAGAGTAGTTGATAGTAGCTCGGCCGGCTAGCTGTGAGACGTCTCATAGCTCGGGTTCGAACCTACTGTCCGGCATTTGTTAGAGTCCCCTGGTCTTACTCAGGACGATAGCGTGAGTACCTCTGAAGTCGGAGAAAATCTGCCTGTATGGTGCGGGAATACTAATTACGAGTACATTGAGCACACGGCTGCCAGTGTAAGTAATTTACAATGTGCACGCTTTCTGCCATTGTAAGAAATTGGAAAAACGTATTTTCACAAAGATCAGTTTCAGAGATGAAATTTCGTCTGAGTTGAAAGGGGACGAAAAAAAAAAAAAAGATGTTTAATTTATTGTAAAGCCATGTTTGTTCTTTTAATTTCCTTCATCCCAGTTCCATCTGTTGTTAGTAGTGAACCAAGATATTTAAAACTGTTCCCATTTTCTACTTTCTCTCCATTTATAAAAATATATTTTGTCATGTTCGTTTTATCTGTTACCATTATTTTGTTTTAAATTGAGATTTAGTTTTCGCTTTTTCTTGCACTTCCCTTAATAATTTCTCAATCCCTTTTGTGATGTTGACAGTTCCCTGTATCATAACATACATTGTTCATGGAGTGCTGAGAAAAAGTGAAAAAATAATTTCTGATTAACTCTTAAATGTTCATGAGTTTGTAAGTTTTGTTATTTTTAACTGGGCGTCCGAATGTGTGTCCGCGGACACTCAGTGGGACAGCACTAGCTACACCATGCAAATAAGCGAGTAACAAAAAAATGTTTAACAAAGAATGTAAGACACAGCTCAAATAAAGAAAAGCAGCAAAATAAAAAAACAAACCAAACTTACAGCAATAATAATGATAATTACAACAACTACAGCAATTAAAATGAGCCACATCTGTAACATAGATACAATATTATTACAATAACAAAGGGATATAACAAGAAGGGTCCCTTCCTGGAACTCACAGGGACAGCAAAGAAAGGGGGGCCTAGAAATACATGGAGACAGGATCAATAAAATAAAGAAGAGATGGAGGAGCTGCAGTAGATAGCTAGAATAGGAGGACTTGGCATGAGTTGGTTGAATCCATGCCCCAATCAGGGTTAAAAAGGAGAGAGAGAATCTTTATTAGCACCATCATTTAGGTAGCTTGCCTTAAGCAGAACTTTGCCTGACTTTCTGAATCTCTCACCAGTCAGTCAGATGTCCTTTCATTGTCTCTCCCCAACTCTCTGCTTGGTGAGAGAAAATCTTATTAGCACCATCATTTAGTAGCTTGCCTTAAGCAGAACTTTGCCTCACTTTCTGAATCTCTCACAAGTCAGATGTCCTTCTTTCATTGTCTCTCCACAATTCTCTCTGCTTGGTGCATGCAATCAGTTCTGACGTCGATCTAGTGTCGAACCATGATGTCAGGCCATACATCATCTTCTCCCTCTCCCATGAATTTTACCTGTAGTCACCAAATGTTCTAAACCTTCACTCCGCATTATATGCCCGAAGAACCGTGATTGCCGGATTCTTATTCTTTTGATAAGGTTTCTTTGTGTGCAGGCCTGATTTAAAACCTCATTTGTTTTCTTCGCTGTTCATGGAATTTTCAGCATTCTTCTGTAAACCACATCTTGTGACAACAGCATTGAAAATAATAACTGACTAAAACTACCAAGCAGCACCAATGGAAATAAATACAATGACTAAAAATTATGACATCATCATTGTATAGGTACAAATTTGAAGCTGTATAAAAACACACAACATGTACTAGTCCAACAAGAAAAGTTGAACAACATCATCTGGGATCTCACAGTGGGAAGATCAAGACACAAACAACTCACCAATAACAATGATAACAATAATACCAATAATGCCTCCCAAGATCAACATCATCTGTGAAGTGGGAAGCAAGCATGTATAGTCATTAAGACGAATCCTGTATATTTTCTGGCCAAATACCATAACAAATGAAGAGCTTTTGAAATGACAGTCTATGCATCCTTGGAGACCATCATTAAGAGCGAAGATGGAGATGGTTTGGACATGTATGTTGTATGCCAGTGGGGGCATTGGCTGAGATGGCTCTCAGATGGACAGCGGGTGGGAAGAGAAGGCCTGGCGTCAAAGAAACATGAAGAAGAACGTTGAGAGAGAGTTGAAGGAGTGTGGCCTGGCGTGGGAGACAGTTGGTAGAAAGGCAGCAGAATGGCAACAGTGGAAGTCTCTTGTGGAAGCCTTATGTGTCAATCGGGACACGAAGAGGATATAGATATAGTACAGGGTGTTCAAGATAATTGCAGCCTAATGAAATTCGAAATTTGCCAGGTACAAATTGAGTTGTGTATATTTACTATTTAAACCGGTTCTGATAGCTTGTCCTCGTCACATTTGTTCTCCCCCTTCCCACACTACAATTACACACGGTCACATAACCTTGACCTATACTAGTATAACTTGAACCTTCCCATTTTCATACATATATGCCAGATTAGCTCCATTCACAGGCTGCTTTTAAGTTGAACACCCTGTAGTATAGTCAGAGCTACAATTGGAAACTGGTATAGAAGATTGAGAAAAATTCATCTGATTCAAAAGATCTCTTTTTGGGGAATTGGGTTTTTTTC
>JADZMA010002287.1:0-12602 GCA_020796225.1 Arion vulgaris
GATCAAAGGAATTCGCCGATGTGCAAAATCCGTAGCATCTATGGACTACTGGTTAGCTTTATTTTAGCGTCATGGATATTCTAAATCTGCATGCAAAAAATCACTGAGATCCAACAGGTAGTTTTCAGAAAATCAATTTCAAACGTGCTCACGAATTAATGGACAGACTATAGTGAGCTCAATGTGACCGCCCACCTAAGTCCGAAATTGACGTAAACATGACCTTGGTCCTAACCTAAATAAGAAATAAATGGAAGGGGTATATTATTACCCACCTCCCAGCATTGGTTCCATGTTTATGACCAGTGACAGCTTAGCTCTGTCACATAGGCGCGGGGCCCCCTCGAAGCGCGGGACCCGTAGCATTTGCTACTTCTGCTACTAAGCTAATCCGGCGCTGATGCGGACAGTCCCTTCCCCTAGATTGGTTTCTTGTAGGGCAACGATGTTGGCACCATAGGAGCTTGTCGAGGACCGGTCGTCTCTGCTTCACGATGGCAAAAATTCCAGTACATGATGCGTACGTTCTTCCGACCCAGTCGCTCACACTTCAAAATATTCTTCCTGGCACCCTCATAGATAATGTATACATATTTACCTTTGTTTGTGTTTGACTTGAACTATTGCGACTCTGCCTTCTTTGTCTTGCTTTTCATGTGTGATTTCCCATTCATCAGATGTTTGTGATATTACTACCCCGTTAGAATGTGTCACCCCTAGACTAAAACATGCGTGTCGAAGACCTAAACGTGATGTGATTTGTTGTGCAAAAAATGTGTTATTTATGTTTGTTTCTTGGACGCAAATGAAATCTGTTTTGTGTTTTTGTATCAAATCTATTATATGGTGTATTTTGTTTCTATGCCCTTTGATGTTGATAGTTAGAATGCATAACTTGTGACCTCTGACATTGATGATTGTTATTTATGGTGTCATAGTATATATACAGAAATGGAAAATGGAAGAATGTCAGGTTCCAGCTGAATGCTATAATTGTGTGTGTGTTTAGAATGTAATATTACAATAAAGCAAATCACAAATAGATTTGTATATATATATATATATATATATATATATATATATATATATATATATATATATATATATAGGATATGGTCCATTCGTTCCGCTCACACATGCATATCGTTTATAATGTTTGCAATATTTACTATATTAGGAACATGTTGATACATGACTAGTGTTTCATGCGCACCACAAAGGCGTTGACCATCTCCTGTGACGTTCTGACAGTATTTGTGTCCTTGTATAAGAAAACCTGTTGCATTATTTGAAAAGGATAGTTCAGAATTTAATGTCCATTTCTGTCGTCTATAATTAAGGGGATTCGAGTGTGGGATCATGAAGCTATTTTCGTTGTTTTCACATTAATGTAAAATTTGTATAACCATTTTTAAAGAGTATGACTTCGAATAGTAGAAAAAAATATTTTTTAAATGTCAAAGCTTACCATGGAAACCATACAAAATGACCAAAAAAACAAATTTCAATCTAGGCTCTGAATATAATGAATGTAAATGAATTATGTTTTCCACTCTAAGTGTCAACTGTAATATCTAAAATATTAAACATGATTTTTAGGATATATTAAATATTTATAAATTGTTGGTAAAATTTCCTCAAAAACTGTTTTGGAGGTGTGCTTACCCAAAAATTCATTAAAAATGTAATATTTAATATATCTAAAAATCATTAGTAATTTGTTAGATATTACAATTGTACCTAAGTGAAAACATAATTCATTTAGCTCATTACTTTCAGAGCCTGGGATTTAAATTTTGTGTTTGGCCCATTTGTATATGTTTCCATGGCAACCTGTTGACTATTTTTTTTTTATAATTTTTTTCTCTTTTAAATCATAATATTTTAAATTGTAAGACAAATTCACATTAATACTACGCTCCCGTCATGCAATCGCCCAAACCAAGGCATATATGCGGTTACTGCGGATAAGAGACATCCACTTACAAGAACACTAATGATGTTAAGGCACGAGAATCAAGCGTGGCATGTCGTGGATGGCCCAGGCTGAGAGAACAATTGGCCAGGTAACTACGGTTGCTACTCTACCAAAAGGGGAAGAATGGATCCCAACAGATGGTAGCATGATGAACTATCTCAACGTTATCATTACTCTTGGAAGAGAATGTAGAGGGGCAACATGAAGGCTGATCTTGCAGTTAAGCAGCTGATAGAAGATAATACAAGGGATGATGATGTTGTTGTATATACCGATGGGTCGGTTCAACGTGGTGAGAAATCTGGCTGGGGTTTCTTGGCTAATGCGCATGGTAGGGTTGTTGCAGAGCGAAGTGGGGCATACAGGACAACTACTTCTAGTATGAGGATGGAGGTTGAGGCTGTTACTGCTGCGCTCCATTGGATTTCTGGGACTTCATTTACTGGGCAGTTGTTGTATCTGACTCTCAGTCGATGCTTCACAAGATCCAGAAGGGCAGGTTTCTGTATGAGTGGATGTCGTCTATAGAAGTTTCTAACCTCTAGCGACTTACGTGGATATACTGTCCTGGGCATGCGGGTGTTTACGGTAATGAGAGAGCGGACAGGCTTGCATCAACAGCATCGATTGTTGGGAGTTGAAGATGGATAAGGGGGATATTCTTCGGTCTCTTCGCGACTCTGTTGGATGAGGACACTAAAATCGATGTTGAATCGATCAAGCGAGTTTAAACAGTTTGGAGTTACCCGTTGTTCAAGTCGAACTGGATGCCTGAGAGGCAGAGTGAGAGTGTGTTTAATCAGCGAGCCACGGGAACCATCAGTATGCATACTCTTCGATATCTGTTGGGAGACTGAGCACCTATGGGCCTGCCCGGAGTGCAATGACGTCAGTTTAGTAACCAATAACCAATAACCCAATAACCAATACATTAATATGAAAGCAACGAAAAAAGTTTCCAGACCAGAATCCCCCAAATCGTGTAAAGGTGGAAGAGGGCAATCCTTATATGGGTCGTCTTCAGTGGTTAGAGATGACCATGACTGTGACTGCTGTTTCTGTAATTCGTTGTTGGGTGTTTCAGTTGATGATTTATGTTCGTTTTGTGAGATATCGTTGTTGGGCTGATGTCTCTCTTTTCTTTTTGTAGAGGGGTGATTCGCTAGGTTTCGTGGTGTTTCTCTTTCTTTTTCTCTTGCTTTCGACTTCGATGAAATCGTTTGCTTCATCAGTTTCTGTGGTGTTAATTTCTGTTGGATTTGGTGGCGCAGTGTTTGCGTGTGAAGTTGGTGTAATTTCCGTTGGTGGCGTTGCAGCTTCGGTATTGGTTTGGTTTTTGTTTATCGTAGCTTTCTTTTAGGACAATGACTTGTCCAATGCCTATCTTCACCGCAGATCGTACACTGGGTACGCCTGCCAGGCAAAGTGATCCATAACTTACGTGGTACCTGTTCAGCGCCCAATAGCTTCAGCGTTACATAATGTGGTATCTCTTGACAAAACCTGCTAAACAAACCTGGTGACCCACACTCATACTACTCCCGACCTTGGAGAACAACCAGCAACCCAGACCTAGCAATAGCGACTGAAGATGTTGAAAAATTCACAAGTCGAAGTGTGTGCAATCAACTAGGGAGCAGTGACCATAAACCCATAATAATCTCCATGAAGGGACAGAGAACACCCAAAGGGAACACTCACCCTCAGCTGGAACTATAAGAAAGCAAATTGGAATATCTTCACCTCACACCTAGAAGAAGCCATTAAGAACATGAAAATTAAAAAATAGCCCTAAACTGCAAACTCCAAACATTCAACAACTGGGTTCTAGATGCAGCAAAAATAAGTATACTAAGAGGAAGAAGGGAAGACTACCGACCCTATTGGTCCCCTAAACTGGAAGAGCTTCACGCTGAACTCAGCATACAAAGAGAAAACATGGAAGCAGACCCCACAGACGAAAAAGTTACCTCACACAACAAGACAAAGGCTATATTTACCAAAGAAAAGAAGAAAAGCATGAGAGACAGCTGGCATGAAAAAACTGCCTCCTTAAATCTAGAAAGACACTAAAAACTATGGAACCTCACAAAACCCTAAACGGTGACAGGACAGAACGGACCAAAACTGTGCTACACACAGACACAGGATTTGTCACCGGCAGAGCAGCAGCAGACCTATTAGCTAGAACTATCAATTGGAAAGTCAAGTCCAAATTCAACAGGCAAGAAAAGAGGAAGTTAAAAACCAGTCAAAGCAACTGTTAGATAGTCTTGACTCTACAATCCCAACAGACATCATGACAGCTATGTTTACCCTGCAGGAGCTAGAAGACCAAATAAAAAAGCTAAAGGAGAAAAAGGCACCTGGAGCGGATGGAATTACCAATGAATTCCTAAAACACCTTGGTCCTCTTGGCAAAGGTTTCTCCTCAGCATTTTCAACCAGAGCTGGAAAACAGGTCAAGTTCCATCAACCTGGAAGGAGGCACACATCTACCCCATCTTGAAACTAGGCAAGGACAAAAATGACCCAAAGAGCTATAGACCCATCAGCCTTCTCAGCTGTGCAGGAAAATTGATGGAGAGGCTAGTAAACAGGAGACTGACATGGTACCTAGAAACAAACTCATTGCTCACCCCGCCCAGACCGGTTACAGACAAAACAGAAGCACAGAGGACCAACTGGCCTACATCACCCAGGACATTGAAAACGCCTTCCAGGAAAGAAAGAAAGTAACAGCCATATTTTGTTACCTCTCCCGGGCATTTGATACGGTATGGCACGATGGCCTAATGCTGAAAGTCCTACAAACAGGAGTCTCCCACAACATGTTCTCCTGGATCAGAAACCTCCTCTCCCAACGTACAGCCAGAGTAAAATAGACAACCACCTCAGCAAGATGCAAAAATGAAGGAAGGAGTTCCACAGGGCAGTGTGATAGCACCGACGCTATTCCTAATATACATAAATGACATCACCAAATGCTGCCCCCAGAGGTCTCAAACAGCCTACATGCAGACGACTTCTGCAATCTGGACAGCTGCAGAACACACTCAAAAACATCATATTTACTACAAAAACAGTGGAAAAAGTGGAGAACTGGACAAAAAGCTGGGGCCTCAAAATTAACCACACAAAAACCACAGCAACTGTTTTTCCTCTCCACACAAGGAAAAAGTATCCATCAATTTAGAAAACGAAACAATACCCCAAACAGATACACACACCTTCCTTGGAATCACCTTAGACAGCAGACTTACCTGGAAGCCAAACATAGACAAAATTCAAAGAAAAGCCATACAAAGACTTACTGTGATGAAGAAACTAGCTGGCACGTCCTGGGGCACAAATTCAAAAATATTAAAGCAGGTCTACACAGGAGCAGTCAGACCCATCATGGAATATGGCTCCAGCTCTTGAACAACAGCAGCCAAAACAAACACACACAAACTAGACAAGGTACAAAACATGGGCCTAAGAATAACTCTGGGAGCAATGAAAAGCAGTCCTATCGTAGAAATGGAAAAAACCGCAGACATAGAGCCTCTAGAACTCCACAGAAAATTTAAAACACTCACCCAGTTTGAAAAACTAAAACGGCTAAAAGAACACCCTCTACACACAAATTCAAGAAAACAAAAACAGACTTGCAAGGAAAAGTCCCAACCATCTGGCCAGAGAATTTAATATGCAACATACAGACATCCTGGAAACTGACCCAGAAATGTGGGAACCCATAATACCAGAGCCATGGACATCTACCAAAACACAGCCCAAATACACCTAGAAGTCTCCGGAATAATCTCCAAAAAATACAAACAGAGACAGAGCAAAGAGCCATTTCACTCCAAATGCTACGAGCGCAATATCCCACCAGCACATGGACACATGTGTTCACAGATAGCTCAGCTACAGATGCTACCAGAAAGGGAGGCAGCGGAATCTACATCACTCACCCTCAAGGAAACACAGAAACACACTCTCTGGCAGCAGGAGAAACATGCACCAACTTTAGAGCAGAGGCAACAGCCCTTCTTGCAGCCATACAGATTCTCAACGACCAGCAAGTGTCAGCAAAAATATTGCAGTCTTTAGCGATTCAAGATCCGTTCTCCAGGCTATCTCAAGTCCCAGACAAGACAAGCTCATTCAGGACATACGGCAAAATATCAGCTTGTTGTCAAAAAATCCGAACTGGTCTTACAGTGGATACCAGCTCACTGTGGCATACCAGGAAACGAAAAGGCTGACAACTCTGCAAAGGCTGGGAGGCTAACACAACACCACCCAACACAAAGTTTTACAGAAGCAAAGACTCTCCTGAAACAATCCAGGAAAATGATCTGGAGAAAACAAATGGAGGATACAGGCCAGAGCACGACAGTATAAATACACTAAACAGAAAAGCACAGACCACAACCCTTGACTTAGAACGGGACATTTTGCCCCAGAGCACACCTCCAAAAATTTGGGGACTCGGCGGCCTGCACCTGTGGAGCACCAAAGCAGTCCCCAGACAATCCTGAAGACTCCCCTGGTCTAAAAAAATGAGAGATTGAGATCTGGCCAAAAAAAACTTAAAAGAAAAACCAGGGGGAAAGGTGAAGCCCTTAAGGCACCCCCCTTGTTTATGACAATCCCGAGAAGTTACAGAAAAAAGTTAAAGGAAGAAGAAGACTAGGGGGAAAAATATGCTAAATTTTTCAAATTAGACTGTGGGGTTTTTTTTAAGCGTTAACATCAACTTTCAAACCCCTAATCAGACCCCGTTAAAATTAAAAAATTGGAACAAATAATGCCCAAAATAAAAAGTACACGTTACCAATTTTTTTTTGGGGGTTGGCCCCACCCCAAGACGAGCCCCCCCCGTTTCAGTATTTGATTAGCACCAATGACCTAACGGTTTTCCAAATTTTTAATATTCATCTCCAGAATCTTCATGATTTGCAACATATTTTTCTTTTGTGAGTAAATAAATATTTTATTTTTTTTGATAAGAATTCATTATTCAATAATACCTTCCTGATTTTAAAAAATACTATAAAATTTACTGTTATGTTTTTAAACTTTTCCCAATGAGTTTTGGCCTTTAAATAAAAGATAGACATAGAACAAAACCCATTTTATTAAAGGGTTTTTTACAAGTTTATAGTGTTGTTAATTTTACGAAAATTTAAACTGTGAATTTTTGTAATTATGTTTTTTTGATAATGTGTTTATTTGCATTCTATTAGCCCCAAATAAAAATAAGATACAAATAATTAATAATCATACAGATGAGCAACTTTTCGTTGATATCACTTTCGTTTATTTTCAAATATCGATGGGGAGAATAGTGAGGGGCCCTCCTCTGTGTTTGATAAGACAACTTGATATGATAGTTTATAAGTAATTTTTAAAAAACGGGAATCAATCAAAAATAAAAACCATTTAAAAAAAAATGCATTTGTTATAGTTATTGTGATTTTAGACTAAATATTAGGTAACTAATCCAATGATACTTAAGGGAAGCGAGATAATGTTTCTCGTATACGTTTGATATCATTGTTATAAAAGTTAGGGGAAGGTGGGTTTGTTTTGTAGTATCCCTGTGATACGTCTCTGTAGTAGAAAATAATGACCTTCTTTTCGTTTAGCGTATTTTCCCTTTTATTTTTTTTTTTGGGGTATCTCACAAAATGTGTTCCTCTTTTTTCCCCAAAAGATAAACCCTTTAAAAAACCCCGTAATGATTTTTTGGGCCGTGAAGAATGAATAGTTTCCCGTAGCCACATATAACATCTTAAAATTGGGCTATAGAAAGTAAAAAAACGATCTATAACCAGTTTGAAAACCTGGCAAGCTCGGAAAGGTAAACAAAGGCAGCACAGACTAGAAATTAGATTTCGTTGATCTACTAAGCACGTAAAAAATGGTCCCGAAAGAAAATTTGGTGTTATGCCATTTTTTTTTTTGGAAAGATATTAAAAATTTTCGTTTGTTTTCCCATTTGGGAGGTATATGTTTTTTTTAACAGAGTTGAAATTAACTTCAGGGACTTTCAAACAATCATTGCGTTTTACTGATTACAAAAATATTCTGCACAGAACGTCCAAAAGGGTCCGGCAAAATGATTGATTTCATTGCACCGGGTTTACCCTATGGATCTGTCGTTAGAGGGGGCCCCCCGTGTGGTGCCGGGGCCCGAAGGGGGAAAAGAATAGAATATCGAACCAAACAAGACATGTCGTGTATGATCAGAAGGGCCTAGGGATGCCCCCCTAGTAAATGAGAAGTATGGGGGGGAAATGGGATGTGCGGGGCCTACTTGTAGGCTCAACTGGCACAGAGTAAAAGGGCTCTGAGGCTCAGATCAAAAACAAATAACAGAGTGGTTAACAGGTTGTCGATGAGAGTATTTTTGGAAGAAGAAGTCTCTCCATTATAAAATAGTAGGATGAGTGCTTTATAATTGAACCATGTACATTTTTTTCTAAATAAGTTGCATAGTCTGTTTTTTATTTTAATATCCCTAATTTTGTTTCAGAATTTTCTTTTTTCCCATGGGCTGCCCAAAAGGAAATTTATTTATTTAAATACTGCACATAAGGGGTTTGAAACTTCAAGAATATGTTTACAAATGGATTATCATCATTCAAATGCTGCTGCTAAAAAATATCTATTCATATTAATCTGCTTTTACAAACTGGTGAGTTCAAATATTTTAAATGATTTTTTTCTGTTTTTCAAAGTAGTTATATTACAATAATCCATTTTCCCCATATATATCCCTGTTTAAAATATTGTTATATTAACCCCAAAATTTGTGATCCCCTTTATGTTGGCACTGAATGTAAACATCGAATCCTTTACAACCCCAAAAATCAGCCTGTGAAGAGTCTTTTTATTTGTCGATGATCTAAGGTAAATTGTGTACAAAAGTGGCATCAAACACAATCCATGTGTTCTACACGGTTTGGCAAGATGGAGGATGCTGTTATGTGATATTCTTTTTTGGGGCTGATAAGGTAATTTGTTAAGTATTTTCATGACGTGCTGAAATTTTTAAAATTTGGGCAATTAAAAAAAAAAACAGAAAAAAGCTGTTGAACCTTTTTTTGAATAAATCTGACAAAAAATTAGACTTAAAATTTATTATTCCCGAAAGTAAATCGGCCCATAAGTAAATTGCACAAGGGGCAAAGAATAGTAACACTGCAACCTCGGGGCCCTGTCGAAAAAACCCACAAGAGGCGACTGAGGTAGGGACCTAGGGGAACTAACCCCCTAAAAAAAGTGTCACAGAAATTGATTTTAGCTACTTGTAGGCGCATAACTGCTACAACGCAAAACAACTTAGTTTTGGGCCATGTACAAATCACAAAAAGTGGTTAACAAGTGGTTGATATGGAGCATTAAAAAAGAAGACGAAGAATAAGGATATGATAAGTGAGTGAGACGATGTTTTAGATTGTTTTCATACATTAATATTCAAGCCATATATGTTAAATCTGAGAAAATTTCATTACCTGGGAGTAGGAGCGTGACCCATGTAATATAGCAAGAAATATTTTATCACATACTTGCACGACATACGCCAATGCTCTGTGACCCCTGTAGCCACCCCTTTCAATGATACTGGCCATTTAGGAGCTCACGATGTCCAGGTCACAGCCATCCGAACGTGTTCTCGGGTTCGCAGTTTATTTGCTCTGGAGAATCGGGTTTATTTCTTTGTATTTGGGACCCCAATACCCCGGGGGTCAACGTATTACATTCCCATGCTTCTTAGTACTTTCTTCCATGCCTTGTAATCTTTTGGGTATATTTTTTTATGTATTCAAGTTATATATTTTCTTTTATTTTTTATTGTTTTCTTCCGTTCTATTTCTAGTTTTTTTGTTTTTTGTGTTACATTTATTTCGTTATTCATTTTTATTCCCAGATTTTGCTTTTTTTCCCCCATTTTCATTAGAAACCTTTGGTTTTTTTTCATTTTTTTTTAAATTTGTCACTCCTGTTGTTCGCTTTTTTTGATAAAGGCCTTGTTTGGGCCAAAAGTTTGTATTTTGTCATTGTTTTTGTAATTTGAAAAAATACAAATTTTTGATTAAGGTTTAAATCAAATAGTTTTACTGCAGTCTCATCTATTTTGTGAATATTAAGAAATATTTTAACAGTTTAGTGTTCTGCAAATATATTATAAGCAGGAATAGTGGAGATAATTGGGTAAGTCAATAACAAATTATAGAGCAATTTTAAATTTTGTTTAAAATTTTCCTGATTTTACTATCGCTCGGATAATGTTTTTTTTTCCTAGAGTTCAGTGGAAGGAGTTTATAGGGTACAGGGGCCCAGGGTTCAAAGGGTTAGTGTATTCATTATCCAATTATGAACAAGTTTATATATAATGTTATACTTCAGAAGGGTTGTTGATGCTTGGGCAACTCAACTACCTTTTTAAAAAAGTCCCAGATATGCTTTATGGACAACTTTGTTGACCAAAAACCCAAAGCAGAAAAAAACAGTTAGGGGTTATACGTCCAGCTCAATTGGCCATGCGTTTTCTCCACAAATATACAAATCAGATTTGGGGGGAAAAATCTCCAATATAGAAGTTTTGGACAGTGCTCCTGCAGTTAATTTTTTTTGCATTTGCCTAGGGCATTAACTTTAAGAATAAACAAAGAGATTTAATTCCCAAGAAAATGTAATTTTACACAGTTGAGATTTGACAGTAAATAAACCAACGGCTACTGGGTGAAACGATTAGAATTTAAAAGACAACATTGACAATAGAAAAAAAGAAAAAAAATTATCATCAACATCAATGTGTATCCTTTATCCCCAAAAGGGGTTTTCGGGGCCCAAATTTTGGGAAAAAATAGAACCACTGTTACCCCACGGGATGTGAAGAGGCCACTAAGGGGGTTTGGCTGAAATTGGGTGCAGTGCCGCTTTGGGAATGTTTAACCCCGACAAATGCTTGCAGAAAACGGATGCCCAGGCCGAAGACGATAACATGGTGCAACGAATTTCACAATTTGGGAAAGGGATATCGGATTCTACGGGCACCAATCTGCCCCGGGGAAAATGCAGAAAAAAGTCAAGGGCCCACCAAACACAAGGGTCCCAAAAATTATCGGGAAGAGGTCGAACAAACGGGGGAAACAGAAATCATAGGGAAATTTTATCCCACACTGGTAGGTGTACACTGGTAAAAAGATCCTTTTAATATGCATCATCGAATGGATATCAGCAGCCCATTTAAAAAAAATCGATACTGGGAAAAACAAAAAAAGGTGTCTGCGTACATTTTGGGGGCCATGAAATTTAACCAATTGTAGAAATGGAAAAGGCACCCAAAATCCAGCCCCCTTTGGGAAAACAAAAAAGGAGAAAAGTGATTCCCAGACTGAAAGGGACCAAAAAAAATGCCCCCACCATCCACTGCATGAAAAATGGCGGCCAGAACAAAGAACAGACTAAAGGACAAGTCTAAACCACAAAGAAAAAAAATAGGAAAGTCATACTTGGAACTACTAAATCATAATTCCATACCTGAAGAATTGCTTTTTTATCACTGGGAACCAGACTCAGTACCACTAAACTTCTCAACCTCCATCCCTAAATTATTAGCAAAGATGCCGAGCCTAATCTAGTGAAAAAGCAATTACAATGGAACATCTCCATTACATGTTTCCCGAAGACAGCTGGATAAGAATTTACACAGATGGATCGGCAATGGAGGCAACCATGAATGGTGGAGCAGGAGTGTACATTAGGCACCCAGATGCTACCACTGTGTCTCTAGCGGCTCCTACTGGAAGAATATGTTCCAACTACAAAGCAGGGAAATCATAGCCCTTCTGATGGCAGCACAGCACATGAATAAGCTGCAAGCAGCTGCAAGCAAGATGGTATTTCTACAGACTCATTGTCAGCTATACAGCCTGGAGGCTAAATCCACTGACAGCACAGTACAAAAACTACAAAGAGAACTTGCTGGGGTTCAGAAAAGGCAGAATTCACTTGCAGTGGATTCCATCTCACTGTGGCATTGCAGGCAATGAGAGTGCTGATGTCTTAGCTAAGGAGGGAAGTGCCAAAGAGCAAATTTACCCAAACCCCTTTTCTTTTCAAGAGGTCAAAACCTCATACAGAGAAAATCTGCAGTAGACTGAAGACAAACACTGGATATGATTATGGAAAAGACTCTCAAAGACCTAAGCAGAACAGACCAGGTCATTATATTTCGACTACGCACCGGGCACTGCAGACTCAACAAACACTTATACAGACTAGGAATAAGTCAAACAGCTCTCTGCCAGTGTCAAGAGGCAGAACAGACACCAGACATATCCTGCAAGACTGTCCCTTCTGTGAGCTGAGAAGCAACATGTACACCCAGTCGACCCGAAAACTAAGCTTGGGGAAAC
Source organism: Arion vulgaris (assembly GCA_020796225.1). NCBI lineage: Eukaryota > Metazoa > Mollusca > Gastropoda > Stylommatophora > Arionidae > Arion > Arion vulgaris. Next base: position 12,400 of record JADZMA010002287.1, read on the forward strand.
CTGACAGACCTGGGAAACGTCTGCCCAGTTGGGTCCACAGTAAATTGCGCATGACCAGAGATCGCTGAAGAAGAAGAAGAAGATATCCTACAGAACTGCCCACAGTGTGCAGACTTGAGAAGAAAGATGTGGCCCACTTTTCACTAGCGTCCAAGACAAACTGTGGCGTGGTGATAGTCTGAGGCAGAGGCCTTTTAAGAAGA
>JADZMA010002288.1:0-12599 GCA_020796225.1 Arion vulgaris
CATAAAAAAATTTTTGAATATATGTTTTTAAATACATCGCCATATACTTGTGAGAATCAGGAGATTCATAATTGTGAAAGATAAAATACAAAGTTTTAGCCAAAATGGTTTTCTTTGTTGATATTCTTGGAAATAAGATACAGTAGAGATAAAATTTATTTTGTTTGTTATTGTCTTATGGTAAAAATTTTTGACATTTAACTATTGTGGGTTTGAAGATTGGGTAGCAAGAAAGAACAGCATAACAGGCGTCAGAGGCTCATCAATCAAAACCCAACTGGTACGTCGTCGCTGGACGCTTTGGAGATATTGGAAGGAGATCGGCACCTATGGACGTGCCCGGAGTGCAATGAAGATTTTCCCAAACTAGCCAAGTTATTGTCTGCTGTTATGTTATGTATGTTATCTTAGACGATCGACGTCATGGCACATTCGGCATTCCCATTCGTGCTCCGTCCTTAGCTGCAGCAGCCATCCTAAAGTTCATTTTGCTCACTGTACCATGAAGTTGATTACTAGTCTTTTCTTCTCTCTTACCACGGATAACACTGTCTGGCAGGGTCCAAACTAAACTCCTAATTCTTGCACTCGTTCCAGTGTCTGAGACTCGCCCTTATCCCCATAAATGAGAGCGTACCGATTGATGACATCGACTCTGTCCATACTTCTGCCCACTTGAGTAGATGCATTGTTTGCAGAAAGTCAGCACTCGTTGCACTGTACTCCATCATCTCCGGGTGTGTGTACCCAAGTCATTTCTTGAGATGTGATCTCAGAATACTGTCCCACCTATTCCACGCCAGACTTCTAGATTCTATCCTTTGAAGCATATTCCTCATGTATACTGTCTTTCTCCAGGTGGATGGTGGAATTTACTGTCTATTCATGCCGTTAAGCGTAGGGGTTGGAGCTTTAGTTTGCTTTCCCCAGGACCAGTAGTCCCCTTGTTGTGTTATATCCATGTTTATTAGTGTGGTCTTGATATTGTCTATCCATCTTTTCTTGGTATTCTCTTGACTCTAGTACCCGATCTATTTTTTTTAATTGTATGCTGTTATTGGGGGTTTGGGTTTTATTCATTCTCATTAAATGCCCTTGTAATCCATTGTTTTCAATGTATTTGGTACATGGGTTATCCAACTCTGCTTCTGATGTCCTCATTTCGTAGTCTACCTTTCATGGTGAACCCCAAACCCCCTTCCTCAAGCATTTCATTTCACATGTGTTGAGATTTCTGTGGTGTGTTCCTGTCAGGCACCAGTTTGACACTTTATGGTGAACCCAACCACCTTCCTCAAGCATTTCATTTCACATGTGTGAGATTTATGTGGTGTGTTCCTGCCCAGGCACCAAGTTTGACACTTTATGGTGAACCCAACCACCTTCCTCAAGCATTTCATTTCACATGTGTTGAGATTTCTGTGGTGTGTTCCTGTCAGGCACCAAGTTTGACACTTTCATGGTGAACCCAACCGCCTTCCTCAAGCATTTCATTTCACATGTGTTGAGATTTCTGTGGTGTGTTCCTGTCAGGCACCAAGTTTGACACTTTATGGTGAACAACCACCTTCCTCAAGCATTTCATTTCACATGTGGTGAGATTTATGTGGTGTGTTCCTGTCAGGCACCAAGTTTGACACTTTTATAGTGAACCCAACCGCCTTCCTCAAGCATTTCATTTCACATGTGTTGAGATTTCTGTGGTGTGTTCCTGTCAGGCACCAAGTTTGACACTTTTATGGTGAACCCAACCGCCTTCCTCAAGCATTTCATTTCACATGTGTTGAGATTTCTGTGGTGTGTTCCTGTCAGGCACCAAGTTTGACACTTTTATGGTGAACCCAACCGCCTTCCTCAAGCATTTCATTTCACACGTGGTGAGATTTCTGTGGTGTTTTCCCTGTCAGGCATCAAGTTTGACACTTTTATGGTGAACCCAACCGCCTTCCTCAAGCATTTCATTTCACAGTGGTGAATTTCTGTGGTGTGTTCCTGTCAGGCACCAAGTTTGACATTTTTATGTGAACCAACCGCCTTCCTCAAGCATTTCATTTCACATGTGGTGAGATTTCTGTGGTGTGTTCCTGTCAGGCACCAAGTTTGACACTTTTATAGGTGTCTCTGTGGGGTTTAAAAGGTTGGGGCTCGTCTATCGTGCCAAGGTATCAGGTTCGCTCCCTCCTGGAGCCATCTGGAAATTTTACAAAGACCCCTGATCTCAGTGTAGGTGAGATCAAGTTCCTAGTCCTATCGGAGACAGGCGATAAAACTTAGGTCCCGTGCTCAATTTGAGTACGTGAAAGAACCCATGGTAGTTTAAAACCGAGAGGAGCAGGCTGGAAGCCTCTGCCGAGCAAAATTCATTAGAAAATAGTAAAATAAAATTTCCCTACAATATCTTCTCTATCTTCAAAATTACATCTGGGACCCTCGCCGGTGCTGCGGGTTCGTGCACTGCAGCTGAGATCTTCTGTGTAAGAACGAGATCGAAGCACATCGAAGTGAAATGTGATGTACCAATCAATCAATCAAATCTTTCTTTATTCGAATCTTTTTTGCTTCTCAGTGTTAGGATAAGAAGAGAGTTATATCTTATCTTATCTTATCTTAACCACATTTGCCGTGAAGCGTCGTGGAGAGAGTTAGTTTCCTATCTTGTGCCAGGTGTGTTGCGCTTGACTTTGTCAGTCCATGCTTTCGCAGGGACTCTGAGATTTTATCTATCCATCGTGCTCTTGGCCTGCCTCGTGCTCTGCGCCCCGAGCGTCGTTGTTATAGGCACGTGATGGTAGTAAATGTGGTTCCATTCTCATTAGATGGCCGAACCACTTGAATCTTTGCTTCTCGATGTACTGTATGCATGGTATAGTACCAACGATGCTTCTGATATTCTCGTTTCTCACTCTATCTCGCCTTGTAACGTTGACAGCTTTTCGTAGAAATCTCATTTCACATGTTGTAATCTTTCTTTCTAGTGTCTTAGTCAGGGGCCATGTTTGGCACTGATAGCAGAAGTTGGAATAAATATGCAGTTTATCAGTTGTCGTTTGACTGCCATGTTAATGCTTGGATGTTTTAATAGTGGTGACAGTTGGTATGTCACTGCATTTGCCTTCTGGCATCTAGTCTAGATTTCTCTGTCCATCTTTCCATCTGCTGTGAATATACTCCCGAGATATTTGAATTCTGGAGTCTGTTGTATTTTGACATTATTCACGTGTATATTTAGTTGACCTGTTGACCTGCTTATTGTCATGACTTCTGTTTTGGAGGTGTTAATTTTCATGTCATATTTTTCGCATGTCGCTTGCAGGGCATTTATGTGTTGTTGAAGTTTGTGTTCGTTGTTGTAAATTATACTCTGATCATCTGCAAAGATAGTTCATTGATTAAATTGTAGTTGTTATCGAGGTTGTTATCTGTCTTGGTTTCTTGCGTTATCCTGTCTATGTATATATTATAGAACGGGCTTTTGTGTGTGTTTCTTTCTTTCCGACTTTTACAGTTTTCTGCTATTTCTGTGGTCCACCTTTTGGGTGGACAAACTTTGCTCTATCAGTAGCATTGTGCTTTAAGTCTGTTGATAATCTGCTTATGTGGCCAAACCATTTAATTTGTTGTTTCTTGATGAAGTTGTTTTGATACTCACTTTTGTACTCACTAATGTACTCCTTTTTTCCTAATGTCTTCTTTTCCCAAACCAGTCTCTTCTTGGTACTCCCAGCATTCTGTGTAGACACATCATCTCTGTCATGACTAGTTTTCTTCTTGATACTCCCAGCATTCTGTGTAGACACTTCATCTCTGTCATGACTAGTTTTCTTCTTGATACTCCCAGCATTCTGTGTAGACACTTCATCTCTGTCATGACTAGTTTTCTTCTTGATACTCCGAGCATTCTGTGTAGACACTTCATCTCTGTCATGACTAGTTTTCTTCTTGATACTCCCAGCATTCTGTGTAGACACTTCATCTCTGTCATGACTAGTTTTCTTCTTGATACTCCCAGCATTCTGTGTAGACACTTCATCTCTGTCATGACTAGTTTTCTTCTTGATACTCCCAACATTCTGTGTAGACACTTCATCTCTGTCATGACTAGTTTTCTTCTTGATACCCAGCATTCTGTGACACTTCATCTCTGTCATGACTAGTTTTCTTCTTGATACTCCCAACATTCTGTGTAGACACTTCATCTCTGTCATGACTAGTTTTCTTCTTGATACTCCCAGCATTCTGTGTAGACACTTCATCTCTGTCATGACTAGTTTTCTTCTTGATACTCCCAACATTCTGTGTAGACACTTCATCTCTGTCATGACTAGTTTTATTCTTGGTACTCCCAGCATTCTGTGTAGACACTTCATCTCTGTCATGACTAGTTTTATTCTTGATACTCCCAGCATTCTGTGTAGACACTTCATCTCTGTCATGACTAGTTTTCTGTTTAAAACCCATACACTTGATAGGATCTGACAGATTGATTAATTGATCATCATTGCACTTCGGTGAGTAATCATGTGTGCTCCGATCTATTTCTTACACAGGAAGATCTCAGCTGCAGTGCACGAACTCCAGCACCGGTGAGGGTTCGCGATGTATTTTTGAAGATGGTGAAGATATTTTGTAGGTAATTTTTTCAATCTTATCTAATAAATTTTCCTCAGGTCTGGCTTTCCAGCCTGCTCTTCTCGTTTTTAAACTACCACGGGTTCTTTTACGTGCTTAAATTGAACATGGGCCCCAGTTTATCGTCCGTCTCCGATATGACTAGGAACTCGATTCACCTACAGTGAGATCAAGGATCTCTTGAAATATCCAGATGGCTCCACGAGGAACAAACCTGGTACTTTTGGAAACGAGACGTACACCTAACCTCTACGACACAGAGACTTTATTAATTTCTTGGGAGAATCCAAGATTAGTGAGTTCAGCATGACACATGATGATGTTGTCAATATATGGCAATAAAATGCCAGTGGTTTTACGCATGACAGGGACAGGTAACCTGGTACTTATGTTCCAATTTCCTGCCCTTGGATTGTCTTTCATGCTTAGCTTGTGCAGGCGTGGCGTCTTGTTACAACTTCTCACACTTGAGTAAGATCTGTTGTGCTTAAACGATTACTTGAGCATCAGTGACGTAGTTTACAAAAGTATAATATATGCCTGGCAGAAATTTTATCAATAATCGTTGTGTGTGCCAGTGGTTGATGTTTTCTTTTTCTTTCTTTTCTCTAATCCTGTTTTGTCTCACAACGTCAGGATAATAGATTTCTAGAACGGGCGTTTATGTGCGCTTCATAAACAGTGTCTTTCGTCGCCTCTGTTGTCTACCTTTTGCGTGAACGATCTTTTGCTTTGTGTCCACTGTATAATAGTATAATACCTCGTTGAGACGCAATGTCTCTTTTGCTTTGTGTCCACTGTATAATAGTATAATACCTCGTTGAGACGCAATGTCTCTTTTGCTTTGTGTCCACTGTATAATAGTATAATACCTTCGTGAGACGCAATGTCTCTTTTGCTTTGTGTCCACTGTATAATAGTATAATACCTCGTTGAGACGCAATGTCTCTTTTGCTTTGTGTCCACTGTATAATAGTATAATACCTTCGTGAGACGCAATGTCTCTTTTGCTTTGTGTCCACTGTATAATAGTATAATACCTTCGTGAGACGCAATGTCTGTTGGTAATCTGATTATGTGGCCGAACAATTTAAATTGTTGTTCGCTCATAAATCCATATCTATTTCTGTCAATACTGGATATCCTAAAGGCGGCAGGCGTGATATTGACCACATCACCCATTATGTGGACTTTGGGGTGGACGCTGCAGGGGGAGGACAGAACACGCATGGGAATGTCCCAAAGTGCATGATGTAGATCGCATACCATAACATAATATTGTGCCAGCGTGCATGTAAAATTCCAATGTGCCAACATGCATACTAAATTCCAATGTGCCAACATGCATACTAAATTCCATTGTACCAACATGCATGTAAAATTCCATTGTACCAACATGCATCTAAAATTCTATTGTACCAATATGCATGCGAAATTCCATTGTACCAGCTTGTATGTAAAAAATTTATTGCTTGGTGGAAGTAACTTTTCAGTATCTCTATGTTGCGCAAAGTTGTCGCAATTTGTCAGAAATATACATTTCAAATATGTCTCCAACTGTTACCGTAATCAACTGACCTGCACTTAGTATGTTCTATTTTAAAATAGCACGTCCAAAACACCAAAATCTAATCCATGATTTCGTAATCCAGTGTTGATGGGTATGAGAAAATATGTATATTATAGTTTGTTTTGAACTAAATTGAGTACCAGTGATTTTCAAACTTTTGGATACCTAAACCCCCTTATTAACATTTGAAGAAAGAAAAAACATCGTCTCTTGCGTATAATATTTATTCTGAGAGTAGACTAGAAATCACATAAAACATGCACAAAGACAGAACATGAAACTTATTTTAAACAAGTTTGCGAAATATATGCAGAGTTTTCTTATCGCTATCCTAAACTCTGTGTGAGTGTCTGTAGCTCAAGCTGTAGTGAGCTCGATCACAAACCCAAGCAGTTTTACAAAAAGGGAAACATAGACCTCACCGTTCAGAAAGCAATGACAAACTACTGAACGTATAAGTGGTGCCTATGCCCGGATTTTCCTTTTTCATCCTAAACTCTGGTGTTTTGGATTCCTTCCTTTCCTTTGCGTTCCCGGCCTAGCCTGATGGACCAACTTCTATCATGAATTTAACTGTTGTTTTTGGGACTCCGTTCCTCCGTACAGCTTTTCATGAAGCTCTGTGTGTTTGGCCAGTACTCTTCTCGTATACCTGCTAAACGTGGACAGTCTTGCAAGACGTGTTCTGCCGTCATGTCTGCCATATTGCATGGGCACAGGCTAGTTGTGCCAATTTTAAATTTATGGAACATGTGGGCTCTGAGCTTGTTGTGGCCGGTACGGAGGCGAAATATGGTAACTTGTTCCCTGCGCGAGAGACCATAGTAACCGTCACTGTCTGTGTACTGCGGGTGGTCTTTTGCCCACTTGCTTCGATAGTGCGAACCGATGGTTGTTTTGACTTCCTCATAGCTGATCTCGAGATCAGTCTGGGGTAGTCGCCCACCCTCTTTGGCTAGCTTGTCGGCCGCTTCGTTTCCCCTAATGTTGCAGTGTGACGGTATCCACTGGATGACAGTGCGTTTGAGTGAACTCGTTAGTTCAGCGAGGACGTTTTGAGCTCATTCATCTCAGTTTTGCCAACGCATTTGAGTGCCGTGATGACCGATAGAGCATCGGTGAATATCACGACCTTGTTGCGTGTAGTGTTTCTTCTCTCCAAGATCATTTCCGCCTTCGATTGCCTCTGCCTCAGCTCGGTAGTTATTCAGTATTTGCCAGTTGCAATCGCTTTCTTGACCGTGACTTTCTTGGAGATTTTTAGCACTATTCCTCCTCCGCCGTCGCTTATTGCGTTATTTGCTGATCCGTCCGTGTAGACGTGCATCCACTCATTTTCAGGGTACTCTGATTCTATGTACTCTTCTGCTGCAGTTTTTCTGTCGAGGTTCGTTTGGTCCTTTTGCTCGATTATGCCTAGGATTGATTCCTTAGTTCTGGCATTTTGTTTTCCTGGCGGGCACTTGTCGATTGCCGGGATTGGTTTAGCTGTGCATTTGGACAAGACTGGGTGGTCTGTGGTCAGTGCGTTAGAGATTCTAACGAAGTTAGATCTCTGTATTCTCCACTTTCCGGATTGAAACATTCTTTCTTGCATTGGATGCGATTCGAGCCGTTTGAGTTTTTCCGCAAGTACTACTACTTTCTTGTCCCTTCGGTCAGTCATTGGTTGGATGCCTGTGATGGTCCCCCATCGCCTTGATGGGCGTGGACTTTATGGCTCCAGTGATAATGCGTAGGGCCCGGTTTTGACTGCTGCTCACTTTTGCGAATTGCTTGTTCGATGCATTGCTCCACGCTGCCATACCGACTCTAGGACCGGTCGCACTCTACCAGAGTAAAGTGTCTTGAGAATTCTGCTGTTCGCTCCCCATGTGGAACCTGCGAGTTTTCGCATCATTGTTAGCCTGTGTCTCGCTTTGCGTAGCATTCTCGATCTGGGTGCACCAAGTCAGCTTTCTGTCGAGTGTGACTCCTAGGTACGTTGGGGTTTTATTTTCTGGAAGGTTCTGCCCATTGACTTTAAGCGTTATCTTGTAATCCTTGTTATTCTGGGAGAACACAGTGTAGGTGGTCTTTGAAGGATTTATTTTCATATTCCACTTTGCTGACCACACTTCAAGGTTATTTAATGTAGCTTGCAGTCGATTTTCTGCTGTGGGCATTGACTCTTCTCTCGCCCATATTGCCAGGTCGTCGGCATACATGGCAGAGTGAACTCGTTCTGGGAGGCATGTTGCAATGTCATTGACGAAGACTAGAAAGAGAGTCGGTGAGAGCACTCCTCCTTGGGGACTCCTTGCTCCAGTGTGGCCTTCATACTTTTGTACCCCTGAACCTGAACCCTTGCTGTTCTGTTCTCTAGGTATCTATCGAGCCAATTGTACATTCTTCCCTTTACGCCGAGGGTGAGCAGTTTTAGCCTTAATCCTTCTTTCCAGACTGTGTCAAAGGCCTTCTCCATATCTACCAAGACCGCCAGTGTCTGTTTCTTTTCTTAAACCGTCCTCGATTCCCTGGACAATGTAGGTTACTTGATCCTCTGTGGATCTGTATCTCCGAAAACCGCCTTGTTGTGCCATAAGCAGCCCTTTGCTCTCCAAGTGCCAGGATAAGCGTTTGTTCACCATGAGCTCCATAAGTTTGCCCGTGCAGCTTAGGAGGCTTATTGGTCTGTAACTCGCTGGGTCAAGTTTATTTTTGCCTGGTTTTAGGATGGGCACCATGATTGCTTCTTTCCATTCTTGCGGTACTATGCCTGTTTTCCACGACATGTTGAGAACGGCCAGTAGAGCGACCTTTGCTCTGATTCCCAGGTTTTAAGCATCTCTGGTGATCCCATATTTTCCGGGCGACTTTCTGGGTTCAGGTCCCTTAAAGCCTCTTCCAGCTCGTTACTGGTGAATGTGTCCGTTAGGTGACTATCTGCTTTTCTCGGCTCGCCTTGGAGAGCTCGAGCTTTTCTCTTGGTGGCATCAACTTTTTCCTTTGCTATGCTTACTCTGCTGACTTTGGCATATTGTTGCATCAGGATGTTTGCTGCTTCCCTACCCGAAGCCATCTTCTTGTCTTGTTCGAGGACTATAGGTGGTCTGCTGGTGTTTTCATCGCTCAGCGCTTTGGCCAGCTTCCACAGTTTATGGCCGTCCCTATCGAGGTTCAGGGATTCAGTTGTTTTGACCCAACTCTGTCTCGCCGCTCGTTTTACCTCTCTTCTGTATTTTGCTGCTGCGCCTTGAGACAGTGTTTGTCTCCACTGACTGTGCATGCTCTGCCTCACTCCTTGTCTTCTCAAGGTCTTTTCAAGCTTCTGAACCTCTGCTGTCCAGTATGGCTTGTAATCCTTTCGTGCGCCTCTGGGGATGGTTTCCCGTGCCGCTTTCAGGATTGCTTCTGACAGTTCCTTTGCCACGATTCGCACGTTTTTCTTGTCATGCATGTTGATTCGTTCAACATTTGCATCAGTCAGTGCTCCATACTGTTTCCAATTGGCTCTCTTATAGTTCCACCGTGGCAACCACATTTTGGGCTCAGGTACGAAATTGAGGTCTACTTGCAATTTGACAGGTCTATGGTCACTATCCCCTAGTTGGTGGGTAACCGTACAGACTACTTTGGTGGATATATCGCTTGTTGCAAAGGCCAGATCAGGGGTACTCGTTGTGTGCCACGTTCTCGAGTAGAAAGTTGGTGGATCGTCTGGAGCGTTGATGAGGAACAGATTGTTCTCGATCTCCCAGTCTTCCACCTCGACTCCTCTACTGTTTGTTTCGGAGTACCCCCATCTCTCCGAGCGGCTGTTGAAATCACCGACCACAATACATGAGTTCTCACTGATATTCATTGTTTCGAGTGACAGCGGCGTGTAACTTGGACAGTAAAGATTGTACAGAATGATCTGTATGTCTTTGCACGTAATTTGCACATTTATGATCTCAACTGCTCCGGGGTTTCCCTTTGTTCCTTCCATCTGCTTGGTTGGAATGCCATTTCTGACTAGGGTGAGGACTCCGCCCTTGTGTCCTTCTCTGTCTGTTCTGAAGGTCTGGTAACCTTTGATCTCGAACTTGTGTCTGGGATTGAGGTGCGTTTCTTGTATGCACGCAACGTCTATATCGTCTTCTGCAAGTCTTATTGCGAGTGCTTGCTTCTTGTGGTGGATACCTTCCGCATTCCATTGGGTGATATTTAATTTCTTATGGTCAATACTCGACCGTATCGCACCAGTAGCTTTACCTCGTTCGCTGCTGTGCCGAGTTGGAGGCGGGGACCGTCGTAGCATAAAGCGGCCTTCGAGGCATGGGGCCCGGCACTCGTCCTGCCCGGCGTTTTGCGGATTGTTGAGCTCTGTGTTGCTGCTACTTCCGCCCAATATATCATTGTGTATTTGTTTTGGACGCCGGTTTTACTTCAGTTTTCCCCACAATTCTTGAGCAATGGCGCTTGTACAAACAAATCCTCTACCGGTTTGCTAAATTTGTCGTAGATTCCTCTTTGTATGAATATTTGATGTTAAAGAAACACAATAATAACACATTCCAACGCACTTCTGGTGCGAATGATTCCTGTTCACTACGTCATTGCTATTTACTTGGTAACATAGTAAGAATGCATCCAAATTCCACAGTATACAGAATCTTCTACAACAAAACATCATCACGAGAGGAAGACCACGAAAAAGATGATTAGATGGCATAGCAGAATCCTTTCAAAGAGAAAAAATAACAATCAAACAAGCCACCAGAACAATGCAAGACAAAAACAAACCACCACACTGGCAACAACCCTGTAGCAGTTTGACGACAAAAGAAAGAAGAAGTGAAATATTGGTAGTATAACTATGCCAGTTATACCAGAAAGCCTGTAACTTCCGTTGTAGGTCACAAGAGCGGTGCTAATTATACTGGTTAATTGTTTATTGTTTATTTGATGATCATTTTCATCGCACATCGGACATCGCACATCTCCCTGCAAGCATGTATTTCAGTGTATTTAGACTAACAACTCCCGTTCTGTGTGAGTTGATGTATCTATTGGGGTTTCTTTCATGGTTTTCCCGTCCAGCAACACCTATCAGTATTCATAACTTGCGCAACTAGATAAAATTATGGTGGTACGATATTCAAATGTTTTCAAAACTCAGGAACGCGGCTGACAAAACCCAGCGATGTAAACGGGAGCCGTGACTTACAGTTTGAAAATCACTGTAGACCGTTGACCTTCGATTTATTGCGTCACCCGTTGCTAGGGTGACATGGTGCTAGGTACTGACGTCATTAACGAAAAGCAGAAACAGAGATGTGTTTCTGTGTGTTACTGCAAAGTATAAAGTTGAAGGTCAAATCAAATACTACAGTATAAACTCTTGGATTCTCCGAAAGGAGTTAATTCTTATTTTTCATGTTTGTTGGCCTACACGCTCTGATATAACCAATAAAAGGTTCGCCTTAGGTTGAAAAGGGCGTGCCTCGGCTTTAATCCCCTACTTAACAAACAAACAATACTACAGTAACATAATACTTGGATTCTCCGAAAGGAGTTAATTCTTATTTTTCATGTTTGTTGGCCTACACGCTCTGATATAACCAATAAAAGGTTCGCCTTAGGTTGAAAGGAGCGTGCCTCGGCTTAAAGAGGCTTTAATCCTCTACTAAACAAACAAACAAACAATACTACAGCACAACAATCATAGATTTCAGACCGTCCGTGTCTTGCCGATTCCCTCAAGCGAAGCAACGAACAGTACCACTGCGGCCGACAAGACATGCCGTCAGAGGCGGCTGATGTAGGACCTAGGGAAGCTACCCTAGTAAATAAAAAGCATCACAAAAATATGATGTGCTGGTCTACTTGTAGGCGCATAACTGGCACAACGTACAATTGCTCTTAGGCTCAGATAACATACAAATCACATGATATGAAGCGTTCGAAGAAGAAGATATTACTTTATTATTATTTTTAGTATTATTATTGCAGTTGTTACATGGCGCACGCGCCTTCACGGTCCTTACTCACACACACACATACACACACAACATATACATATTATATATATTCTCGTTATACGTTACAAGGTCCTGCAAGTAATTTTTTCATACCACTCTGTCCTGGACAACTAGCTCAATCTTGCTAACATTAGTCACTTGGTCCCCAATATATAAGAACGTTCGCCAACGCTGATCTAGACTGTTCTTCCACCTCCCCTCCCGCCTCTCTCTATCTCTCTTGGCTGATCCTTTCCTTTTGATACCGTTGTTTAACATAGTCTTGTGATTTAAAAAGACCAAAGCAACAACATATATTGCAGTTTTTGTCTTTTATTTTCTCTTCCAAAACAGATATTTTCAGACTTCAATTTTCCAGAACATCTTTAACAAATGTAATTACCGATATATCTACT
>JADZMA010002289.1:0-12599 GCA_020796225.1 Arion vulgaris
CCCCCGTCCCCGTCATGTCTTTTTCCCTATTCTCACTCAGTCATTGTCATAAAAATTAATATTAATAGATCGGAAAGATCTTGTGTACTATATAAAATAAAGAAAATGTATAAATAATATAATAAAAGTTATATTGCTTCCGTTAATTTTCAAACAAAACACTGTTGCTGTATATAGTATACTCAGTATAATAAAAAGTATATTTAAGTTAATGTAAAGTAATGTAAGTTAAGTATATTTTGTGAATTGTATCAATACCCTAGGTGACATGACTGGTCGGGTGTGTACATTTAGGACTATTGAGCCGGCCTATGCTTGACCAGGGGGGTATCGATCATTGATTTGATTTTGATAATAAAAAAAAGTAAAGTTTAGTATCATCATGTACGTAAAACTTTACTTTTCTAGCTTACAAATATTCATGATACGGGAATACACATAACTAAAGATGGAATAGTATTTATGAGCAACCTTGTAGAACACCACTAAAAGCACATCATCATCAGGTGCGTATCCTTTATAGGACTTGCTCTCTTTGCACCCATCTAAATTCCTGTCTCTGCCAGTTCACCCTTCGTCGATGGTCTATTCAGGGTTTCTTTAATATCTTGTCCATCTTCTTCTTGGGCTCCCTCCTCGTCCTGGGACCCTCCTTTCTTTCCAGGCCATCCTACGTTTGTTGGCCAAAGTATCTAATTTTCTGTATAGTATTTGTTTATAGAATTCTTTAACATTTAGTTTTTTGGGGGGCATCAGTGTTTCTTTTTTCTTTCCATGGTATTAGTAGGATCCTTCTGTAGTTTTAGTTCAGGACTAGATTTTCGTTCTTGTTTTTGTGTTATGGTCAAAAAGCTTTAAAAGCGTGTATGATGATATAAATAATATAAAATATAATTATATGTACATTAAGACAATCACAGTGGACTCGTTTTAAATGCAGCATTTTTTTTTTTAAAATTGGATGTAGTATGTTCATATTATCTAATAGCCTATACTATAGTGTTTTTTTTAATTTTATTTTCTGAGTAACTATCTCTTGTCAGCTGGTGGTGATCATCAAGCCCTAGTAAAGCCAATTCAATAACTGTTTACGTCTATAGTTCTGCTGTTAACCAGTTGCCAGGGTTGAGTTTGTTGACTTGTTTCCCCCGCCCAGTGTCATGTGTTGATTTTCTTCTATTGCATGATGTACATTTATATCTCCATAAATAATTTTGTTCATTTCCTTAAAACAATGGTTCAATGACTCATTTGATAGTCTCTTATGATCATCAGCAGGCTTGCTAAGCTTGCATCATTGTCTATTGACCTAATAACCTTCATATATCATTTTAGCGTTCACATTATTGTGTAATTTCTAACTATTCTTCATCCCTTTTCCATGGCCTTGAGGATTTTACAACACATAATTATCCCCGATTCATTCCCATGGAAGATATATTAAAAATCTGGGATGACTGAAAAAGCAAGGTTGTTCACAAGACCAAATGGTAGTTCATCCATAAACAAACCTCAGGACCAAACCAAAAGTTAAATAACCCTAAAGTTTTCAGAACAAACAATTTGGGAGACGACGGGGCTAAGTATATCCCGACAGGTGCAAGGAATATTCGACAAGAATAAACAGAACAGCATGCAATATGTGAGTCATTCTCAGATTCCTAATTTAAAAACAAAAAAGATCTCTAGGTCCAGGTATACACTGGTGGGGTAAGCAAAATATTGAAAGAAGGAGTAGCGGGGCTATTAGATTACATAAATAATGTTAGTAGTGCGATCAAAGTCCCAAACAGGAAATATGTCATAACTACGATGCGAAATCCAGGCAATTAGGATGGCAACTGAGAAACTGTTGAAACACAAAGCTGATCCACAACCTGTCATTTTTTACTGGAAAATCAGCACTCCAAGTACTTGGTCCAGAAAATTGTGGGTCTGTGCCCTACTTTCCAAACTATACAACCGGGTGCAAGAGCAAGGTAGTCTTGCAGTAATTCTTTTTGTTTGAAGTACCAGGAAATGAGACAGCGCACCAACTGGTCAGGAAGGTGCTGCAGGGAAAACAGCCAGATATACTAGTTACCTATCAAAAACAGAAGGATGATTAAATTAATCAAAAGTCACCATACTAACACAGCACAATTACATAATAAGACTAGATTAGAACAGGTTCCCATTCTGCATCTTAAAATTGGAACACTTGACTTGTCCATGTATAAATTTAAGATTGGCAATTCAGCCATGTGGACAGGAATCAGACTGCAGAGCATATAGCTAAAAACGACCGAATATGATATCGGACAAACTCATTGGCCTAGTAAAACAACAGTGGAAAAAACTGAACATACTTCTGTGTGAGCTAAAAAAAGTAGAGTAGGTAGTAGAAATCCTCCCTAGAAAAATGAAGTCAGGAAGTTAAACCTTCCAAATTGAGTGATGATGTTTTTTTCCACTAGGGGGGGTTAAAGGGGAATAAGTCATGCAAATAGACATAGATATTGCTGCCCAGCTGTAAATTGTTGTACAATGAATCTACCAGCACCAGAAATATCAGCCGAATCATACAGAGCTACTGAAGTTGCCTTGTTCATCTGCAGGAGATGAAGCAAGGAACAATAACACTCAAAAATACCAAGACATAAATAATAAACAAAGTTTTGTAGAATGAAGAAAGAGTCAACAATAAACTGAAAACAAAAAGACTGCTGAAAAAAGTAATTAATCCAGGTCTAGGAATCTTTCTGAACAAAATCTACTTTATGTGAAATAAAAGTGTATGAAAATGAGAACAGAACAATTCACATCCGAAGCATACTGACTCTAATCTTAACTTTTACCTCAAAGGGCTGGTCCCAGGACGGAAGAAAGGAAAAAAGAAGAGTACAAGATATTAAAAAAAGAATGAAAAAAACTATGTAAAATGGTGAACTGTCTGAGACGGGTAAATTCAGATGCTCGCAAAGAGAAAGCTCCTATAAAGGATCGCACCGGATGATGATGACTTATAAAAGATATAAAAATGGGAAATAAGAGGACATGAAGAAGTAGTTAGAGCAGATATGTAGGTCGAAGCACTCAATATAGTTTGTTAGTTAGTTTAAGAAGGCATATGGGCAGAGATTTAAAATCCCCTGTGATGTGGTTCGGCTAGCAGTTGAGATCTTGTATGTTTTACATCCCAATAGTTTACTTTCTTGTTGGATGGTTTTTTAAGAGTGGTCCTGGTCTTCCACGTTTCTTTCCTACTGGTAAACCCAAGGACTTCGATTTAGTCTCTTTTGTCTGATCTAAAACATGACCAAATATGACAATGCATATTTTTAGCAAAAAACCCTCATGGGGTTGGCTGGTTGCATCTAAAGTACTTGAACACAATTTTTACCATAGTTGGTCTTCAACTATCTCTGAAAAAAGAAAAGATGCCAGATGAGAAGTGTATGACTGGGAAATTGATACCAATTTCTAATTAGTTGACGATTGAATTCTAAGCACACTTTTCAAATCACTTTTTTTACTAAAAATTTTCTAGCTAGTTAATCAGTTGAATTTAATCAGACTTTTTTTTACTCATGAATGAGTAACATTATCAAGACCTAGCATTTACTACAGGGATTGGGCATATAAAAGAACAGAGAAATTTAACTGAGAAAAGGATCATAAGAATTTAAAACCAGAATTCATCTTGAATGTAAATCATACAGATGTCCTTGTAAGATGAAATTAAAAAAGAACAAATGTGACAATTGATAAAATGTGTGGTTGGAGATGATATACAGAGAAGGTGTTACTGTGCAAACAAATCAATTTTTCCAGGAGCCAAAAGGGAAATGCAGACTGTTGAATAGAAGATATGCAGAATAATTAGAACACAAACAGTTGTCAGAGAAAGAAATGAAGAAAATCATACATTGGGAACTAATATTGCAGTACAGAAAGACCAGGAATGAAATAGTCAGGGGAAAATGCATAATGTTTATTTAGATAGAAATGAAACAAACTTTGAAAACAAAAGAAAGTCATGGAAAAAATTTAATTTTAATGAATAGGAATGATGACTATTTGTTCAGGGTTTATATATTTTTGACTTTTTTTCCCTTTGGGACACAAATCAAGTAAGTAGTCAGTATTGACCATAACAGTTTGCATTAGTAGGGCAAGAACAAATCTCCACTGTACTTGGTTCAGACCATCTTTTGTTTTTTTAAGTTTAGAGTTTTTATCCCCACATCTACTGCCCCACTATTGTGTTGGTCTGCCTTACTTTAATCCTCTTTTGGATTAAACTGCATAATTTTCTGTGGTGGTTTTTGGACCTCAGTATGTGCCTCTCCAACCCTACACAAGTATTTTATCATTGCATGCATTTTTTTTGGCTGAGATTATATATAAGTTACTAAAGTGATTGAATGAAGTCATGTTAGCTCGTGCAAATCAATGCCCAAGTGGATGAATGGTCCCCATAGACATTGAAGTCTATAAAGGCAAAGAGCGTCCAAAATCTCAGCGAAATACTATGTACCTGACCTATAGGCTGTAGATGCCAGAGAGCATAATACTCATGCTTTTGGCTTTATCAAAATCACAAGAGCCTTTAGGAAGTGGTTGAAAAGGAAACATACAATTAAAAGCCTCCTTAGCTAAACACATGTTGAAAATCAAGAATATTATTGGAAATTCACACATACTTTTTTAAAGACTAATTTAATTTATTTATTTTTGCATCTGTCAGATCATGGAAGAAAACGGGGTTTGGTAAAAATATTTTATTAGTTAAGTCATCATTATATTAGATATTGGTGGGTCTGTGTTAATTGGTTTGCAAAATATGATGTATTTCATTATTGTCTTTACCATTTTCTAAGAGAGAAACACCTTTAGCTTATATTATCTTAAGCTTGATTTCATTAATTCAAAAAATTAAAAGAACAAAACCTTTTAGTTAAACCCAATTCATTCTTATATATTGAACCAATGACTTATATTATGAAGGAAAGAATGGACAACTCACTCTGAAATATGTTTCATAAAGACAATTTTTATGGTCTATTTGTGAATACAACATTATAACATTTAATAAATTGGGTGATCTATACCACAATTTACAGTTTTGGAATATGTTCAAATAGGACCAGGAATCTAAAGTTTCTGGGGAATTTTTAACAGCTGTCCACAGGAACCAACAGCATACATACCCTTCAACATGAATGGGAAGATAGCACCTATTTGTCAGCCCAGAGTTTAAAAGATCATTTAAGATTAAAACCCGTAAACATATTGTTACAATACTTCATCACTGTACAGACATGTGCATTTTTCGTTATCTTCAAAAAGATTTCAGTGCAGTTTCCCTTCTCCCGTTAGACTGAAAATATAAAGTTCTCAATATTTATAGTGATCTTAATATGTTCTGTCATATTAGTGTATATTTGGTGTTGTCTTTATTTGTAATGCATTTTTTATAAATACATATCCAACAGTTTCATTGTACTAAAAGTTAATGTGCAGAGTATTTGTATTACATTTGGTAATTCTTGCTTTTTATATTTGCAAATACTAAGTTTAAATTTGGGAAAACTCATGATTTCCTAGCATAAACTGTTGTACTGAATAATTTGTTAGATTAATGTATCAATAAATGAGATTAGGATTGTCATGAGATACACAGGCTACATATCTTCATTAAAAAAAACTCTCAAATAAAACTATGACACACTGATGTATCATGTCCTATGCAGGACATTCCTGATACGCCATTTGAAACTCTGTATCTGAAAAGTTCCTCCACGACATCAGGTTCAAGGTTTATTTAGTGCTATTGTTCCACTTTTAATCGTTTCATCCTAGTTTTCCCGAATACACCCATTACTGTTCTCCCCAAACCCTGAGACGTTCAATGTGACCAAGATATGATTCAAATAAACACCCCACCAGTATGTGACAAGCATATATTCATAAAAATTTTCAAGATAAATGGTGAACAGATGAACAATTGTCCTGTTTATTGTACGAGACATTATGCATCAAATACGAGATAAATAACATGTAATAACAATAATAGCAAATAGTTTTCAGTAGTTACTAAACACTTGCAGATTTCTGAACATTGCATTTCTTGTGTTTGGTGGGTTCGAAAACAATTTACAGCTGGGCAGCAATATCTACATTACATGACATGACCCTAACCCTTTTAGATGAGAATCAACAACACCATCACCCAATTCTGGCAGGTTTAACTCCTGACTTTACTGAACTTCTAAGAGTAGAAAGCTCAGCGGAAAATCATAACGACAGAAGATAGTGTTGTAGAGAGCTGAGGTGTCTTAGTAGAGCTGCAGGTGTGAAATAAGAGACAAAATAGAAATGAAGAAATCAGGAGACTGGATTTAAACCAGTTTACAATTCATAAAAGAACAACATATTAAATGGTTTGGACACCTGACAGAATGCCTGGTATCGCTACCACAGAGATCCCACAGAAAAAGGGATAAGAGTACAAGGCAAGAGGAAGACCACGAAAAATGGGGCAGGCATCAAGAACAGCCCTTCGAACAGAATATCAGCTACAAAATGCCTTAAAAAACACACACACAAAATCACTCGTTTCACCCCCAACACTTCTAGAAGAAGTAAATGGTGGAAGAGAAGAAGAAGGCTCAGCATCTCAACTAAATTAATATGCCATCATATATATATATATGATGTGTGTGTGTTGTTTTCAGTATATGTATTTAAACTTTCTATTGCTTAATTGTTTTATATTTCAGAATGATATGCATGATTGTCAACTCATATTGTCAACTAAAATTTTTCACTTTTATTACTGTGGCTTTTTTAATTTAGAATCAAAAAAGATTTATTTATTTTAATGAAATAAACAAGTGAGTGTTTTTTTTTAAAGTAGGTCTAACGTTAATTTTAGTTATTTTGTTGAAGAGAACTTTGACATATTTGAAACTAACCAATTTTTTATACCATTAATTATAGTGTTATTTTATATTGGAATATTTGTTTTTCTTTGGTTTATAAATTGAAGTATGTTTTATTATATTAAAATTATTTTAAACAAAAGTAAATTGGGAAAATTTTGAACTTGAAATAATAGTTTTTTTAGATCACTATAAATTTTATAATTATCATTAATCCATAGACTGAATGTTGTTTCCAAAAATTTCCACACAGAATTAGCACATGTCACAAAAAAAACAGGCTCAGCGACTGGGGGAGAAGCAGATGCAGTTTGTTTTGATGTGATTCTACAGTTTTTGGATGAGATAATAATTACCTGAGTTTTGTGGTGTAAAGGCCCAAGTACAGCATGGTAGAGAAATATATCCAATAATATAAGTCTGCATACATTCATGCCAAAATGCAGTCTATTTCTAATACACCTGTTTTATATATTTGTACATGGTTCTTTTATCGAAAAAGAATAATATTTTGGCATATATGGCCTTTTTGTCCACAGATGGTCAATAGACAAGTGTTTTACTTGACAACTTTGAGGGGCAGGCCTCTTTTATGCTCATCCCCAGCTTCTTTTCAAGCTGCACCGTAGAATGTCTCCGCACTTCGGTCATCAGCCGCCTTCATTTTTTGGGACTGATAGAAAGTTCTTCACCCGATGCCTTGCAGACATCCCATATCTGAGCAGTGGTCTGCCCGTAACCCCTTCCTTTCTGAAAGTTCAAAGAACACACTTGTTGTGGTACGACTATTTATTCTTCTCACATGCCCTATCCATCTAGTCTTCCCACTGAGCAAGTTTAAAAATTATAACTTTGGATATTACACATTAATTTGAAGGTGTATAGACCTAAACCTAAGTTACCTTCGACCAGTGCATGACATGAAGACTCAACAGGAAAAATAGGTTTTCAATTGGAATATAGGAAAGCAGAACACTAATTTCAAGCAGAAAAATTCAAGACGAAGACCACCCATGTACCGAATGGGTTCACCAGGAAGGGGCAGATTAAAAAAGAACCCAAAATTTTCAGAACAACAAAAGGAGGATGAAAAAATGATCCCCGTGGGTTCAATGTACCCTACACACTCTACTTGTTATACCAACACAGGAAAACATGGACAATAATAAATTCATACAAAATGTGAACATGCAGGAGTGGTAGGTAGGAACCACCAGGGAAATGTGAAAATTTGGGCACCCTTCTACAGGAACACTTTCCAAAAAGCAGATGGACCCACCCACATGTATGTACAGTTGGGTATGCAATTGAAAATGGAGGAGATGGAACCCCCATAGGTACTTAGTAATATGGAACAAGGGAAAACTGACAATAGTGACAAGAGGTTTCTCCAGCAACTACAGAGACTGAGACCTGAATGCAGCACAGAAGTATATATATTTTCTTAAAATTTTGTAAAAAGGTATAGTATTTTTTAACAGATGCAACTGTCAGTATACTGCCTAAGACTCAAAAAACAATATCTTGGAAGGAACTGCAAGCAGCACTACATCAAATATCAGAATTTTCAAAAATGAATACAATGGATAGGAATCCACTGTTGTGATAATGCAGCAGTGTTATGGGAAGTTGGCAGTTGCCATAGACATACACCAGTATGACATGAGGAAGCTAGCATTTATAAAATGGATTACCCAAAAACAAGTGGACGAGAGGTGCATTTTTGGGGTCTCCTGCTTCATTTTTTTATATTGTGGATGAAGGATACGTTAGCCAAATTTGCATCATAGTTCGAGCAGTACAATGTACGCTTTAATGTTGTTCACTCTTCATCATATAGTAAAAACTTTGTTTCTTTTGCTAAGAATAAAGTACTGAAGTGTTACATTTTTGGCTATATTAACAGGCAGGTTTAAAACGTTATAAGTTTAATTTTAGATATGTTTAATACCATGTTCCTTCTCTTCCAGTACAGTCAAAGCTATGGGGGTGGTATGACTTTGTGAGTTTGATTCAAGACTTGATATCATAACCTTCACATAAAATTGTGGAGGATTTTTTGCATTCGGCCTCCTAGGCTGGGTTTAGGAATAAGGTATGTTCATGGGTCAAAGCAGTCATCTTTTTTTTTGTTTATATGTAGGAATTAATACTCTTTCTCTGAGAACCCTTTATTCACTTAAGTATGATCCTTGTTTGGTTATGTAGATCCCAGAGCTGTGTCATATTTTGGTTATGTAAGAGGGCAAATATGAAAAATTGAATTAACTCTTCGAGAATCCCAAAAATTAAATATTTTGCAGTCTATCTACCATACTGTTCATTTAAGGTTGAAAATAATGAGCTTTAAGTCTTCATGTAAGCAAATGGACATAACAGGTTGATTTACAAAAAAATTTCACTTTTCTCTAGTTAAACATTCTCTCTTATTTTCCGACAGGATCAAGGTATTTAAAAATTAGTGGTTTGTCCAACAATTTGTTTTGATGAGTTATTAGCCCCTTTACATTTCTTTAGTCTCATTTTTCAATCTACTTTGTGAACTTTTAGCGGTCATATTTTTCCTAATTAATAAATGATTCTAATAAACCAAATTAAATAAATTGTCAAAATTTTAAAATTCATTAAAATCATCAATTTTACTTCTTAGTGTATAAATTTGTAGGCAGTTTTAGATGAATACACTATTTTTCACAAGATTCCTTGGATTGTTGCTGGTTCTATGGGCTCAACACTCTCTGCAGATGGCATGTCACTTATCCGATGAGATGGGGCCATATGGGGGAAAACAAGTGCAATAAAGTCAATCCTTCCTTTAGACACTTTTTAAGACAAATACACTTTAATTCTTTCCCCGCAGTTATTTCTCAGTTGTAAGAGTTAATTTAAAGGCAAAAATGCAATGGGTTATTTTCAAATCATAACTACTCATCAATAAATAAACATATATATATATATATATATCTTATTACATACTAATTTGAAGAAAACTGAGAACCCATTAGAATAAACTTTAATGAAAGTTTCTGCAATTTTTCATCTTGCTAGGCATTAACCCTTGCTCTGTATTATTTTGACCTCGGCATTTATTTAATTAAATTAACATTCAATGTCAATTAGTTTAAACCTTTATGACTCTAGTACTGTTTCTCTAAAGTATGGACATATTATATATTAAATGTTGCTAATTGGATGTAATACATTAATATAATAAAATTTAATCAGGTGATATACGTTTGAAAATTAGATTATTGTAACCGCTATTTTGAAAAACAAAATCATAAAAATATTTTTCTCGGTTTGTATTCATCTTAATATTCATAGATGTTTCCAAAGTAGCAGTAAAAAAAGAAGATAATCCATTTGTAGACTATTCTACAAGTTATCTAACTAGTGCAGAGTTTTATAATTTCACTTTTAGTCAGACACGTCAATAAATGGGAAAATTTGGCGCCATTCTTTAGATGTAATTATTACATTAGACTTACAACTATCGATCCCATTTTAAACAATCAATGTCTTACCATCAAATAAATTTTTAATATCAAAGTTATAATTTGATTAACAAATACTAGATTACACTGAAACATTGTCGGGAAAAATTAACGTTTAAAAACAAAAGTCTACTTGAATACAATAATACCTCTTTCCCTCTTTTAAATCTTGTTAAATGGAGATAGTAATGTACCTACATATATTTTTTTTCCGATTCTGAAGATTATTTAACTTCAGTAAAACGGTTGTGAAGATACATTCGTTTCCGTGAACAGAATCAAAGCCGTATACCCGGTTTCGACATCATGAATTACTCTGAACCGATATATCAGCTCTGCAGTTCCGTTAAACATAATCATTTGGATGTTATAGAAAATTTTGAATACAAACATCATATATAAACTTTTAATTGTGCCTTTTCAAAAGGAAAAAGTGATTTTATTGGTCAGTTTTATTTTTAGCTATATGTTTTATGAGGTATTGATAACAATATAAGAGTACAACCATATAACAAAATATCTAAATACTAAATATAAGTATTTTTAAAACAATGTTTTGGTACTTTGTCAAAGTATTTTGCTTTTTGTTTTGATATTTCACCATTGATATATTTAACATAATTTATATGCATTATCACCAGTTGGAAAATGACTAGAGTGTTAGTGAATGAATATTGTGTTATATGCAAGAATGGCCATCACTGGAGCATAAAATGTGTACAGGAAGACCAAGAACAGAGATTTAGGACGAGTGAAGAAATGCACTGAGTATCTTTGACATGGAACACTGAACACAAAGACGGAAAGCTTGAAAGCCCCTGGGGAAGTCTCATGTATGCATGACAAGAATTAAAAATAAATGATAGTACATCTGGAAGTATAGAAGTGTGAACAAACTACTGTGTTCAGGATCTAAAATTGAACAATCTGTATTCAAGTATCAGCATGTCCCTTGTGGATCGTCGCTTTCATCACATCCCGCTTGACAACTTCGTTCTCATGCCTCCTCCAGCGCCATGTTCAAGGTTTCTTTGATGTCCTGCTGCCACCTTCAACTTGGTCATCCCCTGCCTCTTACTCCAGGAACCATGCCTTCCATTACTGTTCTCTCCATACTTCGACATTTAACGTGGTCAAAATTTTTTCATCATCTCGATATGCAGGTCTCGTAGGATGTCTTTTTAAGGGCTAGAACATTTATAACATGGTCCCATTCTCCTGTCACTTTTTCCATGTATAATGAGGTGTGTCCCCAAACATTCATTGATATTTTTGATCATCATCATGTGTTTTCCACATTGTTGATCAGTTCATTGCACAACCATCTGTCTCTTTACCATATCAATACTTCAGATGTTCATTTCTTTATCAGCCATCATGATATGCCATCTCTCCATCTTCTGCTTCTTTTACCTCAATCTTTTTCTTTCTTTCTCAATCTGTATGCCTCCCGCGTCGGTCAGGAAGAGATTTCTAAAACGGGCCCTGTATGCGCTTCTAGATAGTCTCTTTTGCGCCCCTTATTCTGAGGTCCATCTTTGTGGCCGGTTTTGCTTTTTACCCCTTGTATCGACAGCATTGTTCTTTGGGTGCACTGTCTGATGGTAATCTGCTTTCGTGACCGAACCATTTAATTTGTTGTTTCTTGATGAAGTCTAGTACTGATGTTTAAAAAACCCCTTTTTTTCCTGATGTCTTCATTTCTCAACCGTCTCTTTTTGTTACACCAGCTTCTGCGTAGACACTTCATCTCTTTGTTGACTTTTCTTCTATCGTTTTTTGTCAGCGCCAGGTTTGGACTGGTAACCATATGGGGAAAAATTGTGTTGAACATTGCTCTTTTTGTGTTCATGGTGACGTGTTTGCATCTAAAATTGGCGCCATTTGCCCTATCATTTGATTTGCTTTTTTGCATCTGTGTTGAATTTCATTGTTATTCTTCCATTTGCTGAAAAAATTCTCAGGTATGTGAAATCTTTTACTTGATTTGGGAGGTGATTATCGATGGGGATGTTGGCAGTGTTTCCTCTCTGGCGAATGTCATCTTCTGTTTTGTCGATGTTTAATTTCAGTTTTATTACATGCTAACTGGGGTCTGTTGATGTGTTGTTGTAGCTGTTCTTCTGTTGTTGATATGATTGCCTGATCATCTGCAAAAAGAAATTTATTTAAGACCCCC
>JADZMA010002290.1:0-12596 GCA_020796225.1 Arion vulgaris
GAAAATTGCATACACTTCGTGAAATTTGGATGTGTCTGTTGTAAGGAGCTAACAATGCGTAACATATCATGTTCTCGCCAGATCACAAAGAGTGGTTAATTTGGTTGATAACTTGGTTTATTTCGACTGTCAGTTCCTCATTACTGCACATCAACAATTAGTGCATAAGTGATCTGATTTCTTCATTTTGTCTCTAGTGTGTGGCACCCCACACCAATTATATGTTGGTTGACTATTATTCTTTGGTTTTGTATAGCTGTTTTTGTCTAGCCCACCACATTTAATTTGGTATTCTTGCAGTTTCATTAGGTTGCAGATTCACCACCATCCTTTGAATCTTTCACAGTCCTCAAAAAATTCAGATAGGAAAACCCAATGAAACAAACCATCCTTCCTTTCGTTCGCTTAAATATTGTCTATATATTCAATGTTGTCTCTTGTATCCTCCTTCCTTTCGTTCACTTGAAATATTGTCTATATATTCAATGTTGTCTCTTTATCCTTCCTTTCGTTCACTTGAAATATTGTCTATATATTCAATTTTGTCTCTTGTATCCTTCCTTTCGTTCACTTGAAATATTGTCTATATATTCAATGTTGTCTCTTGTATCCTTCCTTTCTTTTACTTGAAAAAAATTTTCTATATATTCAATGTTGTCTCTTGTATCCTTCCTTTCGTTCCCTTGAAATATTTTCTATATATTCAATGTTGTCTCTTGTATCCTTCCTTTCGTTCCTTGAAATATTGTCTATATATTCAATGTTGTCTCTTGTATCCTTCCTTTTTTCTTTCCCTGAAATATTGTCTATATATTCAATGTTGTCTCTTGTATCCTTCCTTTCGTGCGATTGAAATATTGTCTATATATTCAATGTTGTCTCTTGTATCCTTCCTTTCGTCGTTGAAATATTGTCTATATATTCAATGTTTCCCCTTGTATCCTTCCTTTTGTTCACTTGAAATATTGTCTATATATTCAATGTTGTCTCTTTTATCCTTCCTTTCGTTCGTTTGAAATATTGTCTATATATTCAATGTTGTCTCTTTTATCCTTCCTTTCGTTCATTGAAATATTGTCTATATATTCAATTTGTCTCTTGTATCCTTCCTTTCGTTCACTTGAAATATTGTCTATGTATTCAATGTTGTCTCTTTAGCAACTTCACTGACTTTGTTCACTGTGTTAACAAATAGTCGATATGGAGCGTTCTAAGAACAAGAAGAAAAAGATATAAAATAGATGTAAAGACGATCCAGCGGTTTAAACAGTTTGAAGATACTGTTGTACAAGTATAACTGCGTGCTTCAAGGGCAGAGTGAGAAGTATGTTTAACCAGCGAGCCAGGGAAAAACCATCTTTAGGCATACTCTTCAACATCTGGAGACGGGAGCATCTATGGGTCTGTCCTAGTGCAATGAACAGTCGGGTTTGCCAAGTGGTTCCCGGAGTCAGAAATTGGCGTGTAAAGATAAGAACCACTGTTACCTTCCGCGCATGTTGCAAGAGGCGACTAGGAGGTTGGTCGTAGATAGCTACCCCACACCGTAAAAATCTAGATGGCTACAGAACGGAGAGCGAACTGAGGGAAACGCTGGCTGAAACCGGACACATCGCCGAAGGATAAGCACCAGAGCGCCAAATGGTGCTGAAGATGTGACGTAAAGCACACCAATGCTAAGGCTGAAAGAATCAGATTTCCACATGAATAGAATTTATGGGGAGATCTGGTACATCAGTCTGGGCGGGGATCACGAGAGAAGAAAATCGGTCAGTAACCAATAACACAAGTACAACTTTACTCCGATTCAACCTCTTGACTTGTAAATGTTAAGACATTTAAATTGAAATGTTTCACCTGATATGAACAGGTATTGTTTTATTAAACACAACATCCTGACAGTAAAGTGATATAATCTGCGTTCAAATACAGTCCCCAGTTTGGTGCTGGCCTGCACCCAAATAATTTTTTTTAGTATCAACTCCACCAGTCGGATCAGATAACGAAATCAAGTTATTATTTACAGTTAATACCTGCTCTTACGCGCTCTGTCATGGGACTTGATGGTGATAGTGATCTAGATTCAGTGGCGTCGTGATCATTTTTTTTGGTGGGGCCAGACAATATTTTCGTAAAAATCATGGTTTCGGTTAGGATATATTGTAATGTATAAAATAATAAATACACGTTACACCTTATTTTTGGTGGGGCCCCACTGGCCCTTAATGACGAGCCGTCACTGTCTGATTTATCATATCTTGTTTTAGTATTTGTGTGTGTGCCGTCCAGTTATTGTAATCGTTTTACTATGATATTTTACTGTACGAAGTTAGTGCTTTGTGCAATACTCTCGGTAGGTGGGCGTGCCATTTTGGCGGAGAGGACCTAGCAGATGGGTAAAACCGGTGCAATGAAGTCAATCCATCGCCTTAGACCATTTATATATAGAATATAAGCGTCGACTATTGAGGAAATTAGAACAGTCGGAACAACACCTGTTATTAGATTCATTGAAAATCAGAGACTCAAATGGCTTGGTCATTTAGTGAGAATGAACCCGAATACACCAGTTGCAAGAGCATACAACCTGAAAATGGAATCATCAAGAGGAAGGGGCAGGCCAAGTAAAATGGGTCGATGGGTTACAGACATCTTAAAACTCCACAATACCAAAGCATATCAAGCGACCGAGCGTGCACTGTTTTGGGAAACCGATCAACAGTTAAACCTGCTACGTATAACGGTAAAAGCAGAAGAACAAAGAAAAAAAGAAAGGAAAGCCTATCGTCTGCACACTTGAAGTAACTTCAAGACCTGAGGTCTGTAAAGGCTGGGTAAAATTATATATATATATATATATATGATGAAAATCGTGGCATATCCTAAAGGACGTAGCCATCAACTACAGTAAACAAGTCGTTGATTTTCTAACACTTATATTTCAGTAGTTTGCCATTGCTTTCTGAACGGATAGCTGTTCTAACATTCCATAATACGATGTTAGTGTATCGTCTTGAGCCAAGTAATGTACGAGTCATGGTGCTGCCTTCCGCAAGGCGGCTTTAATCAGCAACTGTCATTGATGCACTAAGTACACCGCACACCACCTGGCTGGTCGGTTTACCAGTATGACGACCTTTATTGTAAGTTTATGTAGCTCTAATATTTCCGGTGCTTGGGTGCTGGCCTCACGCACACATCCTTCTCTTTTTCCCCAGGGATTAGAACCGGCATTTGATGAGAGAGTCAAAAAATATAGAACTCAATTCAGTGGAAGAGATTGGGCAGGACAGACAATCGCTCTTAAGCTCAGATCTTACAGTCACACAGGTGGTTAACAAGTCTTTCGATATGGAGCTCTAAAAGAAGAGAAATACAAACACAGTGTCTGTGTCATACTGACATTTTAGATATATTAATCATTCTCGCCCAAAAACGTTATTATAATAGATACACGTAAGCAACTTGAAATTAAACAAAGTTGCGAATTTTTTTTTAAAAGTCAATAAGACAAAACTAGAAAGTTAATTAATAAATTCCTCCACGCACATGTTTATTTAATGTGCACTTTATTATTTATTAATGGAGCAGTGCTGATCTAACCATAATGCAAAGAGAATGTATAGGGTTATCTATAGACGGATACGATTTTATTTAGTAATATGTCGTCGTGAACCAACTGCCTTTATTGTGTCAGTGTGTTCCACATCTAGTAATTGAAGACAGGTAGGTGAGATCAATGTTCCCAGATTGTTTATATCTTTATTGCACTTCGGGCCTGTGTGTTGTCGGGGATCGCAAGGGGAGCAAAGAATAGTAACACTGCGACGTACAAGGCATGTCGTAAGAGGCGAGTGGGGAAAAGGGGCCTGGGAAGCTACCATAGTGAAATACAAAGCGTAGCAGAAATCGGATGTGCTGGTCTACTTGTAGGCGAATAACTGGCACAACGTTCAGTCGATCTTAAGCTCGGATCACATACAAATCACAAAGAGTGGGTTAATAAGTGGTCGATATGGAGCGTTCAAAGAAGAAGAATTGCACTCGCGAACGTGTCCATAGGTGCTCGATCTCTTTTGCAATATCTCCAACAGCGTCCAGCGACTGACCATACCAGTTCTTTTGTGATTGATCAGCCTACCCCATATCATGTTGTGCTGTTCTTTTCTTGTCACTACAATCTTCAATCCCAGCTCTTGCAATCTAGAAGTTGACATGGATTGGTGTCAATGAAAATCCTATTTGCTGAAGCACTGTTGATAGATAAACCCCCAGGATCCCCGCTTACTCGCACAATCTCCGTGAGGCAGAGAATCCATTTCCACGTTAGAGACTAGCTGTACCGGAGTCATTCAGCTCATCAACGTGGACATTCCTTCATCTTGGATTGATTCGTTTAAATTAAAAAAAACAAGTTTAACAGAATGAGGCTAGCCGTAACGGCAATTTAGTTGCGCCATTTTTGTTGACACGGAAGCAAAAGATATAAAGTGAGTTTCTTGTGTCAGCGTGTTTCACATTCAATAATAGAGAGGTGAGTGTATGAATGCGATTTTCATTCGACGAAGTATTTTTCAAGAACTGTTTTTAAATTTTTGGGAAAATGCCCGCCTGCCCAGTTTTTCAGTGCATTCGACGACGGGTGATAAACCCCTGTGAGTGCGGTTGCAATTCCGCGGGCTGGCATAAAAGCCACAGATTTACGTTGTTTGTGGCACCGAACCGAAGGGTTACGATGTACATGGCACTGAGCCGAAGAGCTGAAAGCTCAAGGCTTCTGGATCGAAAAAAAATATTGTAAAATGCTGCTTGTGTCTTTGTTGGATTGATAAAATACCAGAATTTACAGCAGATTTGTTCTTTGACACTGCCTTCCTTAGCCAAAACCGATGTCTCCGATAACATACGACCGACGGGCTCAGGTAAAAATTCTAGGAAATAAGACCACAACCGTCGCGCGACCTTGCATTTCAGTATTATTGTATAAAGACAAATTCATAAAAAAAGACATGCTAAATCGAGGTTATGTACAAAATATCAGTATTATTCATATTTTTCTCATCAATAAATAACCATTGCAGTGACTCTTGAGTAAATTACAAAAGCTTACAGTGTTCTATCAAACATACAAAACCCAGCCCCCCCCCCTCCCGTAAACATAATTTTTGTTTTTCCGTCTGAGCTAGTCGGCCTTATGTTGCCGAGGGCTACGGGCCCAAAAAATCGTTACTTCATTGTCTGCAATGCCACAGTGAGATGGAATCCACTAGGGAACTTTTGCCTTTTTGACAGCCGAACAAGTTCTTTCTGTTTTTTGCCACTTTTTCCACTCCCTCCCCTCTAACTTAAACATATTATTGTTACAAACGTAATGTAACATAATTGTATTTCACATCTTGTTATCTAAAACCCAAAAGCTGCCAACATTTACGTTTTCCCTGGATCTGGTAACATGGGTTGAAGCTTTGTACAACTGTCACTATTCTGTGTCAACGTTGGCGGTATCATGTTTAATCTCTTGTCAATAGAATCTCATTCAACCATTGCCTACTTGAAAAACCCAAACCCTGTTAGCTGATGTGGTTAATGTAGTGGGGGGATAGAATTGGTTATCAAGTAGGGACATCGACACACTTATACACATGTGTAGTATTTTGTCCCACTATTCTTCTTCTTCACCTTTCAACTCTCAATGGAGCACAGGTCTTCAACAAATTTCTTCCAGCTCTTCCTCTCTCTTGCCATCCCTTCCAATCTTTCCATGAACCTATCCTTTAAATATCAGTCTTCAGCTCTCTTCTCCATGTATGTCTAGGCTTCCCTATCTCTTTCCTGAGGTTCCAAAACAGTGCATGTCTTGCAATGCTTGGGTCGGGCTTCTAATGTGTGTCTTATCCATCGCAAGCGTCTCTTCCTTAGTTTTTTCTCAGTTTGGGATCTGCTTAGTTCTTTCTCGAGTTCCTCATTCGTAATCTTATCATACCATCTCAGTCCCTCTTGTCTTACGTAAATATCCATTTATGAATGTTTTGAGTTTTCTGGTGGTTTCTTTTGTTGCCTTCATATTTCCGAGCCATGAACAACACTGATTTCACATTTATTACCAGTTTTACTTTGCTGCTCCTACCAATCTCATTTATTACCAAGTGCAGCAGACTTCATCCGTTTATTGATCCCATTTGGCCGAGTGTCGTAGACTGCGCCATAATTGTTTCATTATCAAATAACCCTAATCATTCTGCTACCGGTCTTTAATTAATTCTTTCACATTCTGTAACCCTGTGATAAAGATTTAATTTATGTATAAAATTCATTTCATGGATTAAATTTCTGTAAAAAATCAGAGAACTACAACGTAATTTGTACCCATACATTCCAAGTGAAACATTGAACAACAATTAATTCGGCCACAGTGTGTTTTTCAATGAATAGTTAAATGTATTATTAGTGGACGAATTAGTGTAAAGCTTAGAGCGTTCTCTTGTCGAATCGAACACAAGAGTTCTGGCTCATATCCCCCTCTGACGTCCAACAAGTAAGGGATGAATTGGCGCACCTATCTCCTGCATAGTCAGTCAGGTATAGAAATGTGAATTGACATGCAATTCATACTAAAAATCTGAAAAGTGGTCGGCGTTTGCCTTTAATAAGTCAAGGTTAATAGGTTATGTCAAGTAGTTTTTTCCTCTTTTAATTGTCAGTTGTTTAATCACCTTTGTTTTCAATTGAACAAATTCACCTATTTTCCTGTGAATTTGAGGTAATTTCACGACCGTTTGTTGTGAATTTGATGAAATTTCACTGCCGTTTGTTGTGAATTTGAGGTAAATTTCACGGCCGTTTGTTGTGAATTTGAGGTGATTTTCAAGATTGTTGGTTGTGAATTTAGGTAATTTCCCACTGTTGGTTGTGGATTAAAAAGGGAAGTTCACTGTTTTCTTGTAACTGGAATTCCCTCATTTGTTTGTGTTTGAAAAAATTTTGGGTTTTGGGTTTTTTTTTAAAAAAAAATTAAAAAAAAAAATTTTTAATTTTTTTTTTTTTTTTTCCTTTTTTTTTTTTTTTTTATCCTTTTTTTTTTTTTTTTTTTTTTTTTTTTTTTTTTTTTCCCCCCCTTTTTTTTTCCCTTTTTTTTTTTCCTTTTTTCCCTTTTTCCCTTTTTTTTTTTTTCTTTCCCCCCTTTTTTTTTAAAAAAACCCCCCCTTTTTTTTTTTTTACCCTTTCTTCCCTTTTAAAAAAATTTTCCCCCCTTTTTTTCAAAAAAATTTTTTATTTTTTTTTAAAATTTTTTTTTTTTTTAAACCAACCCAAAAAAAACCCCCCCAAACCCCCCTTTTTTTTTTTCCCCCCCCCCCCCCATCCCCCCCCCCCCTTTTTTTTTTTTTTTTTCCCCCCCCCAAAAAAAAATTCCCCCCCCAAAGGTTTTTTCCCTTTTTCCTTTTTTTTTCCTTTAAAAATTTTTTTTTCCCCCCCCTTTTTTTTAACCAAAACCCCCCCTTTTTTTTTAAACCCCCTTTTTTTTTTTAAAATTTCCCCTTTTTTTTAAAATTTTTAAAAATTTTCCCATTTTTTTTTTTTTCCCTTTTTTGGGTTTTTTTTTTCCCTTTTTCCCCCCCCTTTTTTTTTTTTTTTCCTTTTTTAAAATTTTTTTTTTTTTAATTTAAAAAGGAAAAAAACCCCCCTTTTTTTTTTCCCCCAAAAAAATTTTTTTTTTCTGCCCCCCTTTTTTTTTTTTTTTTTTTTTTTTTTTATTTTAAAAAATTTTTTTAACCTTTTTTTTTTAAATTTTTCCTTCCCAAAATTTTTAAAAATTTTTTTTTTTAAAAATTTTTTTTATTTTTTTTTTTTTTAAAAAATTTTTTTTTTTAAAAACATTTCCCCCTTTTTTAAAAAATTTTTTTTCCCGGGGGAAAAAAATTTTTAAAATTTTTTTCCCCCCCTTTTCATTTTAAAAATTTTGGGTTTTTTTGGGGGGGGACAGGGGCCCCTTTTTTTTTGTTTTGGGGAAAATCAAAAAATGAAAAAAAAACCCGGTTTTGGGTTTTTGTTTTTACCCGCGGGAAAAAAAAATTATTTTTAAATTTTAAAAAAAACCTTTTTTTTTAAAAAAAAATTTTAAAGGGTTTTTTTTTAAAATTTTAAAAAAGGGGGGTTTTTTTTTTAAAATTTTTTTTTTTTAATTTTTTTTGGGAACCTTTTTTTTGGGGGGGGGGGTTTTTTGGGGGGGAAAAAAAAGGAAAAAAGATTAAAAAAAAATAAAAATAAAAAAAAACCCCCCCCCCGGGGAAAAAGGGGGGCCCCGGGGGGGAAAAAAAAGGGGAAGGGAAAAAAAAAAAAACCCCCCCGAAACGGGGGAAAAAAAAACCCCCCAAAAAAGGCCCAAAAAAGAAAGGGGGGAAAAAAACCGGGGCGGGGGAAAAAAAAAAAAAAACCCCCTTTTTAAAAAAAAAAAAAAAAAAAGGGGGGGTTTTTTTTTTTAAAAAAAAAAAATTTTAAAAAACCCCAAAAAAAAAAAAAAAGGGAAAAGGGGGAAAAAAAAGGGTATAAAAATTTAAAAATTTTTAAAAAGGGGTTTTATTTTGGGGTTTGGGAAAAAAGGGAAATTAATTTTTTTTTTTTTAAAAACCCCCCCCCCCCCTTTTTTTTTTCCCCTTTTAAAAGAACCCCCCCTTAAAAAAATTTTTTTTTAAAAAAAACCCCCCGGGGGGGGGAAAAAAATTTTTTAAAAAAAAAAAATTACCCTTTTTTCCCAAAAATTTTTTTTTTCCCTTTTTTTTTTTCCCCCCCCCCAAAAATTTTTTTTTTTTTTCCTTTTTAAAAATTTTTTCCCTTTTTTTTTTTAAATCCTTAAAAAAAAGGGGTTTTTTGGGAAAATTTTAAAAAAAATTCTTTTTCCCCCTTTTTAAAAAATTTTTTTTTAAATTTTTAAATTTTTTTGGTTTTAAAAGGGGGGCCCCGGGGCCCCGTTAACCCTAAAGACCCCCGGGGGGTTTTTCCCCCCCCTTTTTTTGGGGGGCCTTTTGGGGGGGTTTTTTTCCCCCCTTTTGGCCCCCCCCCAAAGGTTTTTTTTTCCCCCCCAAAAAGGGGGGTAAAAAATTTTTTTTTGTTTTCCCGGGGGCCCGGTTTTGGAAAAAAAACCCCCGGGGAAAAAAAAAAATTTTTAAAAAAAAAAATTTTAAAAAAAAAAAAGGGGGGTTTAAAAATTTAAAAATTTTAAAAAAAATTTTTTTTTTTTTTTTTTAAAAAAATTTTTTTTTTGGTGGGAAAAATTTTTAAAAGGGGGGTTTTTTTTGGGGCCCCAAAATTTGGGGAAATTTTTTTAAAAAAAAAATTTTTTTTTTTTTGGGGGGGAAATTTTCCTTAAAAAAAGGGGGGAAAATAAAAAAAAATTTCCCCCCCCTTTTTTTTTAAAAAACCCCAAAAAAAAAAGGGGGAATTTTTCCCGGGGGGAAAAAAAAAATTTTTTTTTTTTTTTTTTTTTTTCTTTTTCCCCCCAAAAAAAATTTTTTTGGTTTTTAAAAAATTTTTTTTTACCAAAAGGGGGCCGGTCCCCTTTTTTTTTTTTTTTGGAAAAATTTTTTTTTTTCCCCCAAAAAATTTTTTTTTGGGGGAAAGGGGGGGGGGTTTTTTTTAAAAAAAAGGGTTTTTTGGAAAAATTTTAAAGGGTTTTTTTTTTTGGGGGGAAAAAAAACCCCCCCCTGGGGGGAAAAAATTTCCCCCAAAAAAAAAAAAAAAAAAAACCCCCCCAAAATTTTTTTTTTTTTCCCTTTTTTATTAAAATTTTTGGGAAAACCCCAAAAAAAATTTTTGTTTTCCCCCAAAAGGGGAAAAAAAAAAAAAAGTTTGGGGGGTTGGGGAAAAAAAACCCCCCTTAAAAAATTTTTTTAAAAATTTTTTAAAAAACTTTCCTTTTTCCCTTTTTTAAACCCTCCCAAAACCCAAACCCCCAAAAAAAAAATTTTTTTTTGGGGGGTGGGAAAAGGAAAAAAATTTTTAAAAAAGGTTAAAAAAGGGGGAAAAAAAAAAAAATTTTTTTTTCAGGAAAAAAAAATTTTTTAAAGGGGGGTTTTTTTCCCAAAAAAATTTTTTTTTTTTTTTTTTTTAAAAATTTTTAAAAATTTAAAATTTTTCCCCCCCCCTGGGGAAAAATTTTTTTTCCCCAAAAAGGGCCCAATTTTCCCCCCTTTTTTTTCCCCAAAAAATTTTCAACCCCCCCCCAAACCCCCCAACCCCCGGAAAATTCCCCTTTTAAAAACCCCGGGGGAAAATTTTAAATTTTAAAAAAAAACCCCCCCCTTTTTTTTTTAAAATTTTTGGATTTTTGGGGGGGGTTTAAAAATTGTGGATAAAATTTTGAATTTTATGGGACGAAAAAATACCCCAGAATGCCGGATTTTAGAAAACCCCAAAATTGGGAACCCCAATTTTTGGGAAAAATGTTTCTAAAAGTCTAATTTTTTAAAATAAAGTTTTCCTGAAAAAACAAGCCCCACAAATCAAATAGCTAGTCGCCTTTTGTTGCCGGGGCTCGAAGGGAGAAAAGGGAAATATTAACACCCGACCTAAAAAGCATGTCGTAAGAGGGGGAAGGTAGAGACCTAGGAAACTACCCTAGAAAAACAAAACTCGTAGAAATCGGATGTGCAAGGGTTCTCGAAAGGCGTTTTTCTGGCACCCCGGCCCAATCGCCCAGGCTCGGATCCCCAACAAATCACAAAGGGGGGTGGTCGATATGGAGCGTCGAAAAAGAAAAATAGCTAGTGATGTGGAACACCAAGATTTGATTAAAAGGGAAAAGTGGGAAAAAAAAGGGGGAACCAACGGGCATATTTATTCTGCACGGTACATGTAGCTTACATAATTTTTTTTAGGGGTATGCTTTTTTAAAAACCCATACCCCCCCCCACCCTTTTTTTCCCTAAGTTTATCTTTCTTAAATATCACTTTTTTTAATATCTTCATTTCAGACCCCCCCCTTTCCCTTCGTCCCCCAGAAATAAGACTTTGCTCCCCCAGTGTCTTCAGCAAAAAAGGGATTCTCTCAGTATCTAAAAGCCCCCCAGCGTTTTCCCCACCCAAGTAAGGGTTGATCTTTAATTTTCCCAGCAAGAAAGCCATAGCTCTCAGTATTTTTAAACAAGTAAGAGGTTGCTCTTGCCATTTTCCCAAACAAGAAAGAGATTGTGTCACCATTTTCCCAAAAGGGGGGCCAATTTAAAAAAACCTAGTTTTCTCAGTATTTTAAAAAAGGAAAGAGGCTGCTCTTATCATTTTCCCAGCAAAGTAAGGGGTTGCTCTCACCATCTTCCAGCAAGTCAGTGATCTCTCTCACAGGACGTAAAAAGGCGCTCTCAGTTTTGGGCAACCCCTATCAAAACATCAAATTATCTACTTTCTGTGGTGGCGTCACTTATAATCTCTTGAATAGTAACCCCGAGAATGGCAGCCCCCCCTCGGGGCAAAAGGGACCAATGGATAGTTCGTTAAGGATCAACAAAGGAAGCAAGGAACCAGGTAAGGATTGTTTATGTTGGGATTGTTTGTTGTTACTGTGGGTTTCTGCCTGTAAAACCGCTTTTGATGGCGGTGTAGGATAGAACTGAACAATCAATCAATAAGATCGTTAAAACTACAGAATGTGGTTTTTCGAAGAATTAAAATTTCCCTGGACAGAAAAAAAACAAATGTGGGGTTTTAAAATCAGGCCTGCACACAAAAATTATCAAAAAATAAAACCCGACAATAAAGGTTCTTCGGGCATATAATGCGAAGAAAGGTTTAGAACTTTTGGTGACTGGTAAAATTCAGGGAAAAAAATCGTGAAAGACAGGGGAAAAAGTTTTGGATGGCCTGACATCATGTTCGACAAAATATCGACGTCAAATGATTACATGCCCAAGAAAAGAGAGTTGTGGAGAGACATGATCACCTACCCGGGCAGGCATGGCATGATTGTTGTTGTGGATAGAAAAACAAAACGTAAATTTAATGGCC
Organism: Arion vulgaris; assembly: GCA_020796225.1. Lineage (NCBI taxonomy): Eukaryota > Metazoa > Mollusca > Gastropoda > Stylommatophora > Arionidae > Arion > Arion vulgaris. The sequence goes on from JADZMA010002290.1 coordinate 11,995, forward strand.
CATGGCTATAATCCCCAAATTTTATTGATTTTTATTTATGCCCCCGACAAAAAAAAACCCCCTGGGTCTTACCGGGGTTGAACCCGGGGTCCCCCCAAAAGGGGAATTTAATCATTACCAGATTTAACTTTGTTTATATTGTTTGAAATTTCCCCGCGTGTTGTCATTTTTTATTCTAACTCTAACAAACAGGGACAACTAGTGAAAGAACATGCTTAGGAATAATATCAAAACAAAAGCGGGGAAAAAAAGGCGGCCGGCGTATGCGCCCTCACCAATGGGGCCGACGGTCAATGAAAAATACAGGCCTAACACTGTTTTCCTAATTTCCACGAGTATGAAAAGGGTTTCCCTTTTTTCCTTTTACAAAGCAAGGTAGTTTTAACTTTTCAAGACAACGGAAATTATCAATCTGGTTTTGATCTGAAGGGTTACCTCGTGTGTTGCCGGGGGGGTTTCAAGGGGCAAAGAATATAACCTGCGACCTACAAGGCATTCAAGGGGATGGTGGGATAGAACTACCCAGTAAATAAAAACTCCGAAATCGGGTTGCTGGCCGACTTGTATGGGATAACTGGTCCTCACAATCGCTTTTGGGGTCA
>JADZMA010002291.1:0-12586 GCA_020796225.1 Arion vulgaris
TGGACAACGATGAGTATGGTAATAGTTGTGCTTCTCTGTATCGTGGTGCCTGGTGGTACAAATACTGCCAAAACTCCAACCTGAATGGTATCTGGGCAAGTAACAACCACACTGGTTTGGCTTGGAGTGGAGTTATTTCTTCTGGATCTGTAAGTTTCTCAGAGATGAAAGTCAGATGACCAGATGACCAATGTCCAGTTGATGTAAACTAGGTCAGACAGTAGGTATGACAAATTGAAGTTGTTGAATAAAATCTTCATGAATATTCTGGAATGAATTATGTTGTTGATTTTATAACTAATATTTGTACAACATGTACACATTACAATATAGTTTTATAACTAATATTTGTACAACATGTACACATCACATGTTACCTGCTTGTTAACCCAGTCTCGTGGTTTTATGTATTTGTCTTGCGCTTCTCTGCTTTTGTCAGCACACTGTTATCGGGTTGTTCACTCAGTGTCGTGGTTTTATGTGTTTGTCTTGCTCTTCTCTGGTGGCTTATGTGATGGTTTTCTTAGTCCCCTGGCAGAATTCAACTACGTTATCTATCCAACTTCACAAAACAAACTACAAATATTTTTGTTGACATACCTACATATAAATAATTGATGTTTTTGATTGACAAACTTTGGCTCAGGACAAGGTATTGTATGATGAATTCCTTGTTATTGTTGACAATTTCATTCATTTTGTCCCAACATCGATAAATTGTTGAGTTGGAATCAATCATTAAAGTTGTTCAGAATGATGTTGGTGTTTCAGAGGGCACTCATTTTATTCCAAGATACTCGTCAATCTGTCAAATAGCTTGACGTCACACCAGCAGACATCTTGATATTAGAGATAGAATATTACATTCTATTTGATATGTTGAAAATGTAGTACTAAAACCTAGTTACTCTCTAGTCGGTTGAAATTAGAGACAAAATATTACATTCTATTTGATATGTTGAAAATGTAGTACTAAAACCTAGTTACTCTCTAGTCGGTTGATATTAGAGACAGAATATTACATTCTATTTGATATGTTGAAAATGTAGTACTAAAACCTAGTTGCTCTCTAGTCGGTTGATATTAGAGACAGAATATTACATTCTATTTGATATGTTGAAAATGTAGTACTAAACCCTAGTTACTCTCTAGTCGGTTGATATTAGAGACAGAATATTACATTCTATTTGATATGTTGAAAATGTAGTACTAAAACCTAGTTGCTCTGTAGTCGGTTGATATTAGAGAAAGAATATTACATTCTATTTGATATGTTGAAAATGTAGTACTAAACCATAGTTACTCTCTAGTCGGTTGATATTAGAGACAGAATATTACATTCTATTTGATATGTTGAAAATGTAGTACTAAAACCTAGTTACTCTCTAGTCGGTTGATATTAGAGACAGAATATAGCATTCTATTTGATATGTTGAAAATGTAGTACTAAAACCTAGTTGCTCTCTAGTCGGTATATATTAGAGACAGAATATTACATTCTATTTGATATGTTGAAAATGTAGTACTAAAACCTAGTTACTCTCAGTTGGTATATATTAGAGACAGAATATTACATTCTATTTGATATGTTGAAAATGTAGTACTAAACCCTAGTTACTCTCTAGTCGGTTGATATTAGAGACAGAATATTACATTCTATTTGATATGTTGAAAATGTAGTACTAAACCCTAGTTACTCTCTAGTCGGTTGATATTAGAGACAGAATATTACATTCTATTTGATATGTTGAAAATGTAGTACTGAAACCTAGTTGCTCTCTAGTCGGTTGATATTAGAGACAGAATATTACATTCTATTTGATGTAATGAAAATGTAGTACTAAACCCTAGTTACTCTCTAGTCGGTTGATATTAGAGACAGAATATTACATTCTATTTGATATGTTGAAAATGTAGTACTAAAACCTAGTTACTCTCTAGTCGGTTGATATTAGAGACACAATATTACATTCTATTTGATATGTTGAAAATGTAGTACTAAAACCTAGTTACTCTCTAGTCGGTTGATATTAGAGACAGAATATTACATTCTATTTGATATGTTGAAAATGTAGTACTAAAACCTAGTTGCTTTCTAGTCGGTTGATATTAGAGACAGAATATTACATTCTATTTGATATGTTGAAAATGTAGTACTAAAACCTAGTTGCTCTCTAGTCGGTTGATATTAGAGACAGAATATTACATTCTATTTGATATGTTGAAAATGTAGTACTAAACCCTAGATACTCTCTAGTCGGTTGATATTAGAGACAGAATATAGCATTCTATTTGATATGTTGAAAATGTAGTACTAAAACCTAGTTACTCTTCAGTCGGTTGAAATTAGAGACAAAATATTACATTCTATTTGATATGTTGAAAATGTAGTACTAAAACCTAGTTGCTCTCTAGTCGGTTGATATTAGAGACATAATATTACATTCTATTTGATATGTTGAAAATGTAGTACTAAAACCTAGTTGCTCTGTAGTCGGTTGATATTAGAGACAGAATATTACATTCTATTTGATATGTTGAAAATGTAGTACTAAACCCTAGATACTCTCTAGTCGGTTGATATTAGAGACAGAATATAGCATTCTATTTGATATGTTGAAAATGTAGTACTAAAACCTAGTTGCTCTCTAGTCGGTTGATATTAGAGACAGAATATTACATTCTATTTGATATGTTGAAAATGTAGTACTAAAACCTAGTTGCTCTCTAGTCGGTTGATATTAGAGACAGAATATTACATTCTATTTGATATGTTGAAAATGTAGTACTAAAACCTAGTTGCTCTCTAGTCGGTTGATATTAGAGACAGAATATTACATTCTATTTGATATGTTGAAAATGTAGTACTAAACCCTAGTTACTCTCTAGTCGGTTGATATTAGAGACAGAATATTACATTCTATTTGATATGTTGAAAATGTAGTACTAAAACCTAGTTGCTCTGTAGTCGGTTGATATTAGAGACAGAATATTACATTCTATTTGATATGTTGAAAATGTAGTACTAAACCATAGTTACTTCTAGTCGGTTGATATTAGAGACAGAATATTACATTCTATTTGATATGTTGAAAATGTAGTACTAAAACCTCGTTACTCTCTAGTCGGTTGATATTAGAGACAGAATATTACATTCTATTTGATATGTTGAAAATGTAGTACTAAACCCAAGTTACTCTCTAGTCGGTTGATATTAGAGACAGAATATAGCATTCTATTTGATATGTTGAAAATGTAGTACTAAAACCTAGTTGCTCTCTCTAGTCGGTATATATTAGAGACAGAATATTACATTCTATTTGATATGTTGAAAATGTAGTACTAAAACCTAGTTGCTCTCTAGTCGGTATATATTAGAGACAGAATATTACATTCTATTTGATATGTTGAAAATGTAGTACTAAACCCTAGTTACTCTCTAGTCAGTTTGATATTAGAGACAGAATATTACATTCTATTTGATATGTTGAAAATGTAGTACTAAACCCTAGTTACTCTCTAGTCGGTTGATATTAGAGACAGAATATTACATTCTATTTGATATGTTGAAAATGTAGTACTGAAACCTAGTTGCTCTCAGTCGTTGATATTAGAGACAGAATATTACATTCTATTTGATGTAATGAAAATGTAGTACTAAACCCTAGTTACTCTCTAGTCGGTTGATATTAGAGACAGAATATTACATTCTATTTGATATGTTGAAAATGTAGTACTAAAACCTAGTTACTCTCTAGTCGGTTGATATTAGAGACACAATATTACATTCTATTTGATATGTTGAAAATGTAGTACTAAAACCTAGTTACTCTCTAGTCGGTTGATATTAGAGACAGAATATTACATTCTATTTGATATGTTGAAAATGTAGTACTAAAACCTAGTTGCTTTCTAGTCGGTTGATATTAGAGACAGAATATTACATTCTATTTGATATGTTGAAAATGTAGTACTAAAACCTAGTTGCTCTCTAGTCGGTTGATATTAGAGACAGAATATTACATTCTATTTGATATGTTGAAAATGTAGTACTAAACCCTAGATACTCTCTAGTCGGTTGATATTAGAGACAGAATATAGCATTCTATTTGATATGTTGAAAATGTAGTACTAAAACCTAGTTGCTCTCTAGTCGGTTGATATTAGAGACAGAATATTACATTCTATTTGATATGTTGAAAATGTAGTACTAAAACCTGGTTGCTCTCTAGTCGGTTGATATTAGACACAGAATATTACATTCTATTTGATATGTTGAAAATGTAGTACTAAAACCTAGTTGCTCTCTAGTCGGTTGATATTAGAGACAGAATATTACATTCTATTTGATATGTTGAAAATGTAGTACTAAACCCTAGTTACTCTCTAGTCGGTTGATATTAGAGACAGAATATTACATTCTATTTGATATGTTGAAAATGTAGTACTAAAACCTAGTTGCTCTCTAGTCGGTTGATATTAGAGACAGAATATTACATTCTATTTGATATGTTGAAAATGTAGTACTAAACCATAGTTACTCTCTAGTCGGTTGATATTAGAGACAGAATATTACATTCTATTTGATATGTTGAAAATGTAGTACTAAAACCTAGTTACTCTCTAGTCGGTTGATATTAGAGACAGAATATTACATTCTATTTGATATGTTGAAAATGTAGTACTAAAACCTAGTTACTCTGTAGTCGGTTGATATTAGAGACAGAATATAGCATTCTATTTGATATGTTGAAAATGTAGTACTAAACCCTAGTTACTCTCTAGTCGGTTGATATTAGAGACAGAATATTACATTCTATTTGATATGTTGAAAATGTAGTACTAAACCCTAGTTACTCTCTAGTCGGTTGATATTAGAGACAGAATATAGCATTCTATTTGATATGTTGAAAATGTAGTACTAAAACCTAGTTGCTCTCTAGTCGGTATATATTAGAGACAGAATATTACATTCTATTTGATATGTTGAAAATGTAGTACTAAAACCTAGTTACTCTCTAGTCGGTATATATTAGAGACAGAATATTACATTCTATTTGATATGTTGAAAATGTAGTACTAAACCCTAGTTACTCTCTAGTCGGTTGATATTAGAGACAGAATATTACATTCTATTTGATATGTTGAAAATGTAGTACTAAACCCTAGTTACTCTCTAGTCGGTTGATATTAGAGACAGAATATTACATTCTATTTGATATGTTGAAAATGTAGTACTGAAACCTAGTTGCTCTCTAGTCGGTTGATATTAGAGACAGAATATTACATTCTATTTGATGTAATGAAAATGTAGTACTAAACCCTAGTTACTCTCTAGTCGGTTGATATTAGAGACAGAATATTACATTCTATTTGATATGTTGAAAATGTAGTACTAAAACCTAGTTACTCTCTAGTCGGTTGATATTAGAGACAGAATATTACATTCTATTTGATATGTTGAAAATGTAGTACTAAAACCTAGTTACTCTCTAGTCGGTTGATATTAGAGACAGAATATTACATTCTATTTGATATGTTGAAAATGTAGTACTGAAACCTAGTTGCTCTCTAGTCGGTTGATATTAGAGACAGAATATTACATTCTATTTGATGTAATGAAAATGTAGTACTAAACCCTAGTTACTCTCTAGTCGGTTGATATTAGAGACAGAATATTACATTCTATTTGATATGTTGAAAATGTAGTACTAAAACCTAGTTGCTCTATAGTCGGTTGATATTAGAGACAGAATATAGCATTCTATTTGATATGTTGAAAATGTAGTACTAAAACCTAGTTACTCTCTAGTCGGTTGATATTAGAGACAGAATATTACATTCTATTTGATATGTTGAAAATGTAGTACTAAACCCTAGTTACTCTCTAGTCGGTTGATATTAGAGACACAATATTACATTCTATTTGATATGTTGAAAATGTAGTACTAAAACCTAGTTGCTCTCTAGTCGGTTGATATTAGAGACAGAATATTACATTCTATTTGATATGTTGAAAATGTAGTACTAAAACCTAGTTACTCTCTAGTCGGTTGATATTAGAGACAGAATATTACATTCTATTTGATATGTTGAAAATGTAGTACTAAAACCTAGTTACTCTCTAGTCGGTTGATATTACAGACAGAATATTGCATTCTATTTGATATGTTGAAAATGTAGTACTAAAACCTAGTTACTCTCTAGTCGGTTGATATTACAGACAGAATATTGCATTCTATTTGATATGTTGAAAATGTAGTACTAAAACCTAGTTGCTCTCTAGTCGGTTGATATTAGAGACAGAATATTACATTCTATTTGATATGTTGAAAATGTAGTACTAAACCCTAGTTGCTCTCAGTCTGTCTCTGTGTGTAGAGGTTAGTCGGTCTCTGTTGCGTAGAGGTTAGTCGGTCTCTGTTGTGTAGAGGTTAGTCGGTCTCTGTTGTGTAGAAGTTAGTCGGTCTCTGTTGCGTAGAGGTTAGTCGGTCTCTGTTGTGTAGAGGTTAGTCGGTCTCTGTTGCGTAGAGGTTAGTCGGTCTCTGTTGTGTAGAGGTTAGTCGGTCTCTGTTGTGTAGAGGTTAGTCGGTCTCTGTTGTGTAGAGGTTAGTCGGTCTCTGTTGTGTAGAGGTTAGTCGGTCTCTGTTGTGTAGAGGTTAGTCGGTCTCTGTTGTGTAGAGGTTAGTCGGTCTCTGTGGCGTAGAGGTTAGTCGGTCTCTGTTGTGTAGAGGTTAGTCGGTCTCTGTTGTGTAGAGGTTAGTCGGTCTCTGTTGTGTAGAGGTTAGTCGGTCTCTGTTGTGTAGAGTTTAGTCGGTCTCTGTGGCGTAGAGGTTAGTCTGTCTCTGTAACGTAGAGGTTAGTCGGTCTCTGTGGCGTAGAGGTTAGTCTGTCTCTGTGGCGTAGAGGTTAGTCGGTCTCTGTTGTGTAGAGGTTAGTCGGTCTCTGTGGCGTAGAGGTTAGTCGGTCTCTGTGGCGTAGAGGTTAGTCTGTCTCTGTGGCGTAGAGGTTAGTCGGTCTCTGTTGTGTAGAGGTTAGTCGGTCTCTGTTGTGTAGAGGTTAGTCTGTCTCTGTGGCGTAGAGGTTAGTCGGTCTCTGTTGTGTAGAGGTTAGTCGGTCTCTGTGGCGTAGAGGTTAGTCGGTCTCTGTGGCGTAGAGGTTAGTCTGTCTCTGTGGCGTAGAGGTTAGTCGGTCTCTGTGACGTAGAGGTTAGTCTGTCTCTGTGGCGTAGAGGTTAGTCTGTCTCTGTGGCGTAGAGGTTAGTCGGTCTCTGTTGCGTAGAGGTTAGTCTGTCTCTGTGGCGTAGAGGTTAGTCTGTCTCTGTGGCGTAGAGGTTAGTCTGTTTCTGTGGCGTAGAGGTTAGTCTGTCTCTGTTGTGTAGAGGTTAGTCGGTCTCTGTTGTGTAGAGGTTAGTCTGTCTCTGTTGTGTAGAGGTTAGTCGGTCTCTGTTGTGTAGAGGTTAGTCTGTCTCTGTTGTGTAGTGGTTAGTCTGTCTCTGTTGTGTAGAGGTTCGGCCCTCGCCTCAAGTTCCAAAGATACTCGGTTCGCTCCCTTGTGAAGCCATCTGGATATTTCTCCAGAGAAACCTTATCTTAGTGTAGGTGAGATCAAGTTCCTAGTCCTAACGGAGTCAGACGATAAAATGTGGGTCCGCGTTCAATTAGAGCACGTAAAAGAACCCTTCAAAATCGCGAAGTGGAGGCTGGAAATCCTCTGCCCGGGCAAAATTCATTAGAAACATTTAAAACATCAAATTCCTATAAAATATCTTCGCCATCTTTAAAATGACATCGGGAATCGTCGCCGGTGCTACGAAGTTCGTGCACTGCCGCTGAGATCTTCTGTGTAAGAAAGAGATAAGAGCACCCATGGTTACTCGCCGAAGTGCAATTTTCATGGTCATATCAATCAATCAATCAATCTATCGATCGATGAATCGATTATAACTGCAGGATATATTATTTTTAGTTTATTGTAGAGGTCTAGCGATCATTTAGGTTTACAACTTGGACTACTGCACCACGTACGAGATGTTGTTAAGTTTAGTTTCTCTTGTAGAAGTGTAGCAACTATGGAGATTCACAACTTGGACTACTACACCACGTACGAGATGTTGTATTTTCTTGCAAACATTGGATTATTGTATCAATGAAGCAAGCATACCTCCCCACCCGTACAGAAAAGTAAAAGGAGTGAAGATAATAGGCCCGTCAAACGTTCTAGAAATCAGACCAATGCAGCATTAGAACTAAGACTGATATCTACCACAGATGTGTGATATCTACCACAGATGTGTGATATCTACCACAGATGTGTGATATCTACGACAGATGTGTGATATCTACCCCAGATGTGTGATATCTACGACAGATGTGTGATATCTACGACAGATGTATGATATCTACCACAGATGTGTGATATCTACCACAGATGTGTGATATCTACCACAGATGTATGATATCTACCACAGATGTGTGATATCTACCACAGATGTGTGATATCTACCACAGATGTGTGATATCTACCACAGATGTGTGATATCTACCACAGATGTGTGATATCAACTTTACTGTTCAGAACGCTGGAGAATGACATAATAATCTAAAAGTAATTAATAAAATAATATAGTAAGAAGTAATCTATAAAATAATATAGTAACAAGTAATCTATAAAATAATATAGTAACAAGTAATCTATAAAATAATATAGTAAGAAGTAATCCATAAAATAATATAGTAACAAGTAATCTATAAAATAATATAGTAACAAGTAATCTATAAAATAATATAGTAACAAGTAATCCATAAAATAATAAATTTTATTATTCTACTTCTGACGCGCCACAACGACGACTTGTTAACCACTCTTTGTGATTTGTATGTGATTCGAGCCTAAGAGCGATAGTATGTTGTGCCAGTTATGCACCTACAAGTAGGCCAGCACATCCTATTTCTGCGATGCTTTTATTTACTAGGGTAGCTTCCCAAGGTCCTACAGCATCGCATCTTACATGTCTTGTAGGTGGCAGTGGTACTATTCTTTGATTCCCTCCAAGCCCCGGTACCACGTGGTGTAATCAATAGTAAAAAGTCATGCATTTACAGTAACAATAAATAAGTAAAAAGTCATGCATTTACAGTAACAATAAATAAGTAAAAAGTCATGGAAAACATGGCAAGTCGTCCAGTTATAATAGAAATAAGGTTCAGACCTTTATCAATGGATGTCTTCGGTGGATTGTCAGACTGAGATGGTATGAGAGAGTTGTAAACACAGACTGAGATGGTATGAGAGAGTTGTAAACACAGTCTGAGATGGTATGAGATAGTTGTAAACACAGACTGAGATGGCATGAGAGAATTGCAAACACAGACTGAGATGGTATGAGAGAGTTGTAAACACAGACAGAGATGATATGAGAGAGTTGTAAACACAGACTGAGATGGTATGAGAGAGTTGTAAACACAGTCTGAGATGGTATGAGAGAGTTGTAAACACAGACTGAGATGGTATGAGAGAGTTGTAAACACAGACTGAAATGATATGAGAGAGTTGCAAACACAGACTGAGATGGTATGAGAGAGTTGTAAACACAGTCTGAGATGATATGAGAGAGTTGAAAACACAGACTGAGATGGTATGAGAGAGTTGTAAACACAGTCTGAGATGATATGAGAGAGTTGCAAACACAGACTGAGATGGTATAAGAGAGTTGCAAACACAGACTGAGATGATATGAGAGAGTTGTAAACACAGACTGAGATGGTATGAGAGAGTTGTAAACACAGTCTGAGATGGTATGAGATAGTTGTAAACACAGACTGAGATGGCATGAGAGAATTGCAAACACAGACTGAGATGGTATGAGAGAGTTGTAAACACAGACAGAGATGATATGAGAGAGTTGTAAACACAGACTGAGATGGTATGAGAGAGTTGTAAACACAGTCTGAGATGATATGAGAGAGTTGCAAACACAGACTGAGATGGTATGAGAGAGTTGTAAACACAGTCTGAGATGATATGAGAGAGTTGCAAACACAGACTGAGATGGTATGAGAGAGTTGCAAACACAGACTGAGATGGTATGAGAGAGTTGTAAACACAGACTGAGATGGTATGAGAGAGTTGTAAACACAGTCTGAGATGGTATGAGATAGTTGTAAACACAGACTGAGATGGCATGAGAGAATTGTAAACACAGACTGAGATGGTATGAAAGAGTTGTAAACACAGTCTGAGATGGTATGAGAGAGTTGTAAACACAGACTGAGATGGTATAAGAGAGTTGTAAACACAGTCTGAGATGGTATGAGAGAGTTGTAAACACAGTCTGAGATAGTATGAGAGAGTTGTAAACACAGACTGAGATGATATGAGAGAGTTGTAAACACAGACTGAGATGGTATGAGAGAGTTGTAAACACAGTCTGAGATGGTATGAGAGAGTTGTAAACACAGACTGAGATGGTATGAGAGAGTTGCAAACACAGACTGAGATGGTATGAGAGAGTTGTAAACACAGACTGAGATGGTATGAGAGAGTTGTAAACACAGTCTGAGATGGTATGAGATAGTTGTAAACACAGACTGAGATGGTATAAGATAGTTGTAAACACAGACTGAGATGGTATGAGAGAGTTGTAAACACAGACTGAGATGGTATGAGAGAGTTGTAAACACAGTCTGAGATGGTATGAGAGAATTGTAAACACAGACTGAGATGGTATGAGAGAGTTGTAAACACAGACTGAGATGGTATGAGAGAGTTGCAAATACAGACATGTCAATAAGAACAGGACAGCAGTCCATGATGACCCAGGTTAAGAGGAGAAACTGGTGATTGATCGAGCATACGCTATGGAAGACACAGTCGAGTATCACTAGACAAGCACTTTAGTGGAATCCACAAGGAAAATGAAAAAAAATGACTTCCAAAGTAGATCTGGAGACGGTCTTCTTGAGAAACTGAAGAAATGCTCAAATATTCTGGCAGATTATAAAGAAAACAGAGATCAGGAAAAGTGGCAAACAGTTGTTGAAACCCTATGCTCCACCAGGACTGGAGAGGAATAAGTCAGTGAGTCAAGAATGTCATCTATATAGTCAGAAAATATGTCAGAAAGTCAACCTTATAATTAGAATGGCATTCAAACAGTAAACTCGAAGATAGTAAACATTATACTTCTAATTACATTCATTTTGTAAAAAAGTAGAAAGTCAGACATATAATAATAATCTATAAAGTTATCAATTTAATTATAACTAACTCTCATCTATATCTAGTAAAATGTAGAATGTCTACCATATAACAAGAATGTTATTCGTATAGTAAAAAGAAAACTCACCATTATAGTTAGAATGTTAACCATTTTATTAAAATATCTTTAGTAAAATCTAGATTGTCAACCATATAATCAGAAGGTCAACTATATAATTAAAATATCATCCTTATAGTTAAACCTAGAATGTCAACTATATAATTAAAATATCATCCTTATATATATTTATATATATATATATATACTATCACCCACATAATTCAAATATCATCAACATAATTAAAATTTCATCCTTATAATTAAAATATCATCAATATAGTAAAAAATATACAAGTTAATCAAATACTTAAAACCAAATATTCGATACTGTTGTGTAGAAGCCAAATAATTTGTTTAACAAGAAAGCAAAAGTGACTGATGGAACAAATAATTTGTTTAACAAGAAGGTAACAGTGGCTGATGGAACAAATAATTTGTTTAACAAGAAGGTAACAGTGACTGATGGGACAAATAATTTGTCTAACAAGAAGGTAACAGTGGCTGATGGAACAAATAATTTGTTTAACAAGAAGGTAACAGTGGCTGATGGACAAAATGTGTTTAACAAGAAGGTAACAGTGGCTGATAGAACAAATAATTTGTTTAACAAGAAGGTAACAGTGACTGATGGAATAAATAATTTGTTTAACAAGAAGACAACAGTGACTGATGGAACAAATAATTTGTCTAACAAGAAGGTAACAGTAGCTGATGGAACAAATAATTTGTTTAACAAGAAAGTAACAGTGACTGAAGGAACAAATAATTTGTCTAACAAGAAGGTAACAGTAGCTGATGGGACAAATATTTTGTTTAACAAGAAGGTAACAGTGACTGATGGAACAAATAATTTATCTAACAAGAAGGTAACAGTAGCTGATGGAACAAATAATTTGTTTAACAAGAAAGTAACAGTGACTGATGGAACAAATAATTTGTCTAACAAGAAGGTAACAGTAGCTGATGGAACAAATAATTTGTTTAACAAGAAAGTAACAGTGACTGATGGAACAAATAATTTGTTTAACAAGAAGGTAACAGTGACTGATGGAAAAAATAATTTGTTTAACAAGAAGGAAACAGTGACTGATGGAACAAATAATTTGTTTAACAAGAAGGTAACAGTGACTGATGGAACAAATAATTTGTTTAACAAGAAGGAAACAGTGACAGATGGGACAAATAATTTGTTTAACAAGAAGGTAACAGTGACTGATGTAACAAATAATTTGTTTAACAAGAAGACAACATGACTGATGGAACAAT
>JADZMA010002292.1:0-12584 GCA_020796225.1 Arion vulgaris
ACTCCTTGCTCTTTTTTCTTCTAAATGTTTGATTGTGACGGCTAGTCTTTGGTCTTGAAGTTAAGACAGCGGGAATTCTTTGTAGTGCTGAATGTGCTGCTGATGGTAGAGTCGCAACCATTTATGAGGGTTTTTAGCGGTAGACGGAGGTGATCACCGGAGCTGATCCTTCCTGGTCCCATCAGTATGCTGGCCTGCAAGAGAGTATGATATTTTATGGACTTGTGGTCCGCTTACTGTGATCACTAGTGTGCCTTTTCTGTGAAGGAGCTGCTCGAAGTCTTCTGTAGATCAAAGTTAAACACTGGAATTGGTTCTGCCATTTTTTGGCTAGTTGCGCTGGTATCTGTCTTGAGTGTAATGTCCCACTACTCACAGACAGCGCCTATTTTAAAGGCCTGTTTACACAAAATAACAGTGTTAGCCGTAGTACCACTGTTTAAACCGATATTTTGCTTTATTCAATTCAACTTCAAGCATGTAACATACCATTTACATTTACAGTTTGCAAACACAAAGTAATAGATATCATGTTGTTAAATTTTAGTAACAGACAATTTCAAATTCAAGAATAAAGGTTATAAATATCAAATTACGTACAAGTCATAGAACATCAAGTTACGTTATCCAATTTCATCTACAAGAATCAGGGTAGACATTCAAACTCTATAAACATAATTTTCCTAAAGTTAAAACAGTCTCTAACACGGACTTTTACTTAACACCAGTTCCTACAAAGGCTAATTTTAACTAATTTGCGTCTTTTATCACTTGCACAATGATATCCCGTTTGTGTTACTTGTTCGTTTCCTATATGATGAAACCGAATTTAAAAACCATTTCTCCAAAGCCTTTCTTCACTCGACACCTGAATTGGTGCTCTTCATTGGCAATGTGTGTCGCTATTTGTTATTGGTGTGTTGATGTATATATGTTGAAAAGTCGTGCGTTGTATTGGAAATTACCGTGTTTAGTTGTTTCTGCACACCCATACGAGTAACCTGAACTCTGCCAGCATTGTTAGTATTCGTTGTTGATTGCTAGAATCTGCATGAGGGATTATATTACAGATGGCTTTGTACATGTCTACTTTTGTTTTTGTGAGTGTGTTTATTTGCTGTTCTATGAGACATCTGGTCGGCGTGATTGGCTGTACAAGAAAATATGTGGTCCTCTGTTTCTGGCACATTTGTTGTGCATAGATGACAGTTATTTTTTATGGGTTGTGATTGTCGTCCTCTTTTGTTTATTATCGGAGAAATGCTGAAAAGCAATCTGTACATGATTTCTTTTGCTTTTTTGGGGATGTCTTGTGTTTTATGTAGATTTTTGAATGGTTCTGTGAAGTCTTGTATGAATAGGTTGTATCTCGTTTAATTTAGCTTGTAGCGATGGCTCTATTTATCGATTAAGTGGTTATAAATAAGCTTTTGGAGTGCTGTTTTATTAGGGGTTCATTATCTTTTATATATTTGATACATCCCCTTGATAGAACGGGGGCACGGTCCCAAAGCGATGAGGTGTTGTATGCTGTATTGCATGTAGTCGTGTGACGTAGTCCGGATGTAGTAGTGTGCCAGCGTAATCTTTCTGGTTGTGTGATTACGTTTATGTATCGGATGCGCTGTGTTTGTATTTTTGGTGTTGATATCATGGAGGCGGATGCCCTGTTCTCTTTACTTTGTATCAGTGTCTTTGTTTTAATCGCGTGTAATGTATTTTTAAAGATGAACTTCCTTATGTGTCCATATATTGTAATGCATTAACAGAGGGATGTCTATTATATTTGTTATGTATAACAGTTTGGGTACAACCAAGGTATTTATGATACTTCTACCAAATATCACAAGCTTGTATTGGTATTTCTGAATGTCCTTGAGCATGTCCTATCAAGTTCTGGCCAGTTATGTCTGTGCGGTTAGTGTGCATGAGAAATTGATGCTGTATATCTTTATTTTGTTTATATGTGTGGAGGTCGGGAGTGATGTCTGTTTGTGTTTCCATTTCCATCCCCATTATGTTCGATTTTAGTCTATTTATTTTTGCGCCACTTTCTAGTCCGTAGTCACAGAAATTATGAAAGATTTTTGTTATGGAGGATTTGTTTTGAGGAAAAAATATCGTATCATCTGCATAGCAATTAGTTTCCTTTCTCCTTCCTGGGATAAAAGTGCTCTTTATGTCTGGGTCTTGCCTTATTTTGAAGAATTGCTCTAGGACGAGGACAAATAGTAGTGGGGACAATGGACATCCCTGTCTGACTGATCTATTAATTTTAAATGGTTTAGTTATATGGTTGATTAGAATTTTGGCTTTCTCTGGTTTGGTAAAGAATTTATCCACGTAGAGTAGTAGGACCTATGTTGTAGCTTTGAATTACTTGATGTAAAAAATTATGGGATACTCTATCAAAGGCTTTCAAGATCTAAAGTGAGTATTGGTGACTGTATATTTTTCATGCGTGTATCGAATCAAATCCCTAATGAATGAGTATGTTTGGATATGTTTCTGTTATTACACTACTTTGCTGGTCTGTGTGAATGAGTGTGTTCATGGTGCCTTGAGTTTGCCAATAGGAGCTGTAAGTATTTTGTAATCTGTGTTACAATGAGATTGGTCTATAGTTTGTTATTTGTACTGTTTTTGCTTGTATTTTTAGGAGAAGAGTGATATAGGATGAATTTACGTCATATTGAAGTTCTACGTTCGTAAGACTCATTTAGTACTTTAGTAAGAGGGTTTTAATATTTGAAAAAATAAAGGTAGAATTCTGTTGAAAGTTAAACCGTCTGGTCCGGGGATGTTTTTTTAATGATTCGACTGCGTGTTGTAGGTCATTTGCTGTCAGTGGGTGGTCTTTAATATTTGCTTTTCTGTTTGTTTAGTTTTGTGTAAAAAGCAACAGAGGGACTATGCTGAGTGTTATGTCCAGTGTTTCCTGAGAGTATAATTTTGAATAAAATGAGTGGAAAGGGTTGCAATGTCAGCACAGTTAGAATGTTGCCTTGTTCTATCTTTTATCAGTGATGGTTCTATTTTTTTGGATATGTTGTTCTATTTCTAGGTATTTTTGGTGGGTATCTCCTCAGATATCATCTTTGTCTTTGTTCTAGTGCTGCACCTTGATAGGTGGGTAAATGAAGCTCGTCAAGGTCTTCTTTGGGGCGTTTGCGTATACGAACTATCACTATTGACTCGTTTTGATACATAAATTGATCGTATCCTGAGGATTTTTATTTGTCGTTGCTTTTGTCTCTGTATTCGTGAAGATAGTATTTGGGAAACATTTCTTATTGTTTGTTTTAATAGTTCCCAGTGTTCTGAGATGTTTTTTTAGGTACCTGTAGCATAATTCATGATGGTTGCATGGTATTTGGTGTAAGATTGTTCGTGTAATAGGGATTGACTGAATTTCCAGTACGTTTTCTTTTATTTGTGTGATTTGTGAAGTCATCGTTTACTGTTAATATTACACCCTTTGTGGTCTGTGTGGCTGAGGGTATGTGGCAGGTGTTTTACTGTGTTAACGGTATGTGTCTACTGGTGTATATCCTGTCTAGTCTATGGACACCCGTGTGTGCGTGTGTCTTGTCTAGAATGTTGTGTCTGTGCCATTTGGAATTATTTGCTGCAAGTATCTAAGAGGTTATGTTATTATTGCCTGAAATGCCTCTTCAGTGTATAAAGCTCTGAATTTATATGTTTTGATGTAAGTGTTGTGTCTTTCCTGCTGAGTATTATGTTGAAATCTCCTCCCATAATAATATTACTGTTTTTATATTGTTTTAATTTATTTTTCAAATTTTGATAAAAAGTTGGGTCGTCGGAATGCTTTGCTGGGCCATAAACGTTAACTATTGTATGGGCCTCCGTGTTGTTTTGTTTGTTTTGTATCTGTATTATTGTGATTCTACCCTCCTGTCGTTGTTTTTGTGTGTGATTTGCCATGTGTTTGATGTTCAGTATAGCTGTCACTCTATTGTTTGTTCCTAAACTGTAGTGAGCATTTCTTATTCCTATTTTGGTAGTGGTTATGTGCGTTAGTGTTAGGGTTGTGTGGATGTTGGTTTCTTGTAATAAGATGAAATCTGTGTTATATGTATGTATTAAGTTTGTTATGTGTTGGACTTTGTTCCGCAAGCCCCTGATGTTTAGTGTTACTAATGTGAGTTTGGTGAATTTAATGTTACAACAAACATTGACGGATACCTTTTACTTGTTAAATGATGGTTACGAAATCCTGATTGTCTGGTATTGTCTCGTATGGTCGGTTCTGATATTTGAGGACTTTCTTCGAAAATTTATGCTGCCAGTTCAAACCACGAAGAGGTGGCTGTGAGTGTTGGTATAATGTTGAGTCGGCGGTGTGTGTATAGTTTTCTTGTTCGTCTGATATCTTTGTCTGTCGTGACTGCTCTCGGGTTCAGTGCTTGTCGTTAGTTGTGTGTAGCTTCTTCGTACTGTTGGTGTCTTGTTTCTCTTCCGTTTACGTTCTATTTTCTTAAAGTTGTCGCTTGAGTCATCGGATTCCATATCTGTTGTCGGTAGGATTCGAGTGATGTTGACGGTCTTTCCCCGTGGTCGTTGTTTTTCGTCGTTGGCGTCTTTGTTCTCTTCTGTATGTTGGTGGTTTCTCAGGAGGAAACGTAGTTGCAGTTGTTGGTGACTTGACCTCTAGTGTTGCGGCACTGGATCTTGTCCTTCTTTAGAGGGCATTGTCGTTGGCGATTTTTCGAGTCTTACTGCTAGTTTCGGATTTTGTCTTTTGCCAAATGGACACTGGCTTGACTAATGCGTGTCTTGCTGCACAGCACATTGTGTTCTCCGGCCCGGCAGAGTAATCCATATGTTGCTCTGCCTCCCTGTTCCTTTCACCATGTATGTTGATTTTTGCGTGGTGTGGGATTCTTTTTGGAGTATTTTTATATGTAAAGGCCCACTTATCCGGGGCACTGGGAATTTTGACACTTCTGGGTCTTTGGATCACCTGTGATTGTTTGCGCCTAAATTTTGCACCTGTGTTATTGTCATTGTGGGGGTATCCAATGGATCACCCCTTGCTCTTTTTCCTTCTTCTCTAAATGTTCGATTGTGACGGCTAGTCGGGTCTTGGGGTTGGAAGGTTGTGCCGTGAATTCTTTTGGTGGTGCTGAATGTGTGCCGCTGAGGACAGAGTCGCAACTATTTATGAGGGTTTTCGAAGCGGTAGACGGAGGTGACTCACTGGAGCTGATCCTCCTGGTCCCATCAGTATGCTGGTCATAAGAGTAGCATGATATTTATGGACTTGTGGTCCGCTATCAGGATCACTAGTGTGCCTTTTCTGTGAAGTGAGAGCCGCCTTCGAAGTCTTTATGTAGACTCAAAGTTAAATACCGGAATTGGTCTCTGCTATTTTTTGGCTAGTTGTACAGATCTGTCTTGAGTGTGTACCGTCCCACTACTCACAGACAGCGCTATTTTAAAGGCTCGTTTTACACAAAATAACAGTTAATGTAGTACCACTGTTAAACCGAACTCTGGCATTGAAGCACATACGGGTTTTTGGTTCAACAGCCTTTTTATACCGAGATACTGCCACAACGCAATACTTTCAGGCCCTTTAGCTGTTAGGAATCGTGTGACGTAACTTTCGTTGTTTTTTGTAGTCTGTACAAAACCCCGTGGGTTTGAAATTTTCCTTTCCCAGCACCCATCGCTTCACTCATGAAAAACTGGAAAATACATTCCCATACTTTTTTCACCCTTCCCCTAAAAGTATTTATTCATAGTGGTGTGTTTTAATGTTTTAATATATATATATATATATTTCTGTAGTTTCATATATATAAAAGTGACTTGTTCTTCTCCTTGTTCTCGTGAATAGGGTCTCAACAGATGGTCGTCACTTTTATCCGTCACTGCCTGTTTTTCTAGTCCTTCGAGATTTTGGTTATTAGTTTTGAACAATTTGTTTATTTTCTGTAATCATGTCCTTTTCTTAATGAATGGGTAGCTAGTTCGTGCAACCCAACGGGAGGACCAGAAGATATATGTGTATATATGAGTCTGAGGTTGTTTGTGTTTTTCAAAATGTGCAGAGATTATGAAAGAATGCAATGATTTAATGTCAACTTCAAATAGATGTTAAAGATTAACAGAAATTGCTATTTGGGTAGTAACATAAATGCTCCTTTTTTTCATGTTATGAATTAGAGATAATAAAATATCTCAAGGTGACCTTCCTTGGGTTTTAATTGCATTCCATATTTCTAAATTGTCAGAATGTCTGCTCAATTTATTGCCGTTATAATACCCAATAGGTGGTTGCTAAGTGACTACGGTGCATTCCCTTATTCCATGTCCAAAGCCTATAGAACATAATATGTCATTTTTAGGTTTATGAAAATCACTGACATGACAGTGGGTCTGAAGGGGCTCGAATTATGCGGCATATGCATATAACATCCCTTAAAACTATATCCATTAGATTTGACCATCAGAAAAAAGACTGTATAGGTCTACTGATTATAATGTTTATTCTAATCCCAAACTGTCGTCAATGCATGATAATTGAAATGTGAAATTGTTGTGCTCAAAAGTTGAAGATTGTTTAACAAACATGAGAGCAAGCATAGAGAAGTATTGAGAAAAAAAAAGAATGTATAGAGATAAACAAATCATGGGACTTTGTCACTGCATTATTTATTTCATTCTTATGTTTTATACTGTTTGGTTTCGTAGACAACGAAATCGGATGGAAAAAAAAATTGATAAGTATTTTCTTTAAAAATTCATTTTATATGCCCCGGAACCTTGTCAGACCTTCGAGTACGTAGTGCCTGTCACTAACATATCTATAGTCTGTTCAACTTGTCATGCCCACAGATAAAAATTTGTATCTTTGTAACCATTTGATGAAATAATTTGAAAACTTGCATTTGAACTACACATATTCCCGACGCTACAAAATATTTTTGCCATTCAAACAATCATACCATCTAGAAGTTTCCTTCTTTGTGCTATATATTTAACGCGTCCATTGGCATGGTTGAAGAAAACTCATGTTTACAGCCATTTAATACATTGACGACAAAAATAGCAACATTCAGAGAAATCCATGGTTTTGAACGATTCTCATTTCCGGCACCAAATAGATTCGGGCTTGAACATTATAATTAAATGACGTCAAAGTGCGACACAAACTTTTAGTTAAGGTATAACGAAATTAGTGTGAAGCTTTTGGGCGGTCTTTTTTTTTGACTTCTCAATACAGACTTTGATTTAACATTTCTAATGAGTTTGAAGTTACAATGCAACAAGTGTCATTAATCCCAAAGCGCAGTTCCGCAAAGAGGCACATATCTCTCTCTCTTTATCTCGGTCGTACTTTTTCGGCAATTTTGATCATTCTTATTGTGATATATAAACAGCCTTTGAAAAGAACGCTTGTTTTACGTTACAATCTTAAGTACCTTTTGGGAGTCTAGTGTTTGTCCTTCGGCGCGTGTCCGATTTCAACCAGCGTTTACGGGAGCGCCCCTCCGTCAACCCTGACTGTCCCAGCCAACTTGCAAGCAAGACAGCAGGTCGCCTTTTTTTTTAGGGTAGCGACCCTTAGACGACCTACCCTCCCGGGCTGTCGAGCATCATCTGGCTAGCTTGCAGGTCTTTTGTGGACTACTTGGTTTCCTTCCGTCCAGTTGTTGTGTACGGTTTGCTCCGCTAGCCTTTGATTGTCCCCAATCTAACTACAAGGCAGTAGTTTCCTACGAGGGGAAACGCGCACTGGATTCAAGTCTCTGCGGGGTTTTCCCAGTTTTCTGCAACTTTGGATGGTCTGCTCACTCCTACGCCTGCCACGATCCTACTATCTGCGCGTGCACGTCTACCTACCGGTGGGCCCACACGTCATCGTCCCATCGTGCTCGCTTTTCCGTTGCCCCACCATTTCCATCAGTATCCCCGTGCTCACATTTACCAGCCTCTAGGCTGTCCGGACACGGGACTCAACTCGGGCCCAACTCATCGCCCGCGTTTCGCCCTATGTTGGCCACGGCAACTATCTCTGGCCTAAGTTTTGCTCCACGCGGTCCCATGTCTCTTCTCTCGATGCACCCTTCATCGCTTTATGGTTCTTCCTTCAGCTTTTCCTATCGGTGGGAGAGACGTGCATTAATAGTCACTCTGAGATTCCCCCTCGTCTGTGTTGCGAGCGGATCTCATCCAATGTACTACGTCTGCATCCCTACCCACGCCAGAATAGCTCTCCCTCGATCCATATCCTCTTAACCAGACAGAAACTAATGTATGTTACCAGGGTCCCCACGGGAGATGGGGTAGGATCTTGATTAGTGCCAGTTCACTAATCCTGGTGAGGTTGTCCCTATGGGATTTGACCCCAGACACATATCGGTCATCTGTACCACAGCATACTTCTTCTGTGTTCTCACTAGGTTGGGATTTTAGATTCTCTAAAAGGCAGCCGTCTGCCTCAGATTATCAGCCACGCCATACTGTTTGTATTGGATGCTGGTGTAAGTAGACCACCTCTTTCTTCTCAGGTCTGCATACTGGGGGCAGTTCTGTAGGATATGTTCTGTTGTCATACTGCCCAAACCACAGGGCACAGGTCGTTGGGGCCATTTTAAATTTAGTGTACAGGTTTACCACAGTATACAAGAACCATAGTAAAGAGCTATTTTATAAAAAATACCCCAACATATGTTAACACGCCCAATGTACCGAAAAGTAGCGATTTGAAAATAACATCTCCAAGGCTCGCCATTCAATCCAATCCTGGACGTGAAAGGGGATGGCATTATGCATGGGAGCTAACTTTAAGACAACAAATGAAATGGTTTGACATTTAATGAGAATAAAATTCAACCAACCACCAATAACAGCATACAATAAAAAGAGATCGGGTATTAGAGCTAAGGGAAAACCAAGAAAAAGATGGATAGACAATATCAAGACCACACTCATAAACACGGATACAACACAACAAGGCGATTTTATCTGGCCAAAAACGCAATTAAAGCTCCCATCCCTACGCAACGGGAAGAGTGGACATCAAATACATTTTCCACCTGGGGAAAAACCCAAAACTAACTTTAACTAATGTAAATTTTAAAAAAAAAAAAAATAATACAACAATGTCTATATTTTCCTGTGTTTTTCATGACTCTTGCCAAATATCAACATTCGTTCCCATGTATGAGCTGGGATGATACGCCTTTGAACGAGACTTGACATCAAATGTCATTTTGGTGCATTTACTGTAAAAACTAAAATTATGTATCAGACTCGATAAATATGCCGCCAACATCAAAGGAAACCGTTATATTACAAAATCAAGGTTTCCCATAGCAATTTCTTCCATCAGACATTTGCGTCGGGATTACTTTTAAAAAATTGGGTGCAAAGTTTCGCTACTGTGGAATAGATGGTTTTTCTACAATTCGCATTGGACTGTGGGCATGAGTTGTTGAACGGACTATGAGATAGGAGGGTCAATTCGTTTCCCTACTTAGAAAAATCGAGTGTGCGGTCTTGATAATAGCAAAGTCACATGAGTATTTGCACAAACATTTGTTCCTTTTTGGTACATACGTGTTTTTTTATAAACCATTGATTCAATAATTTTTTTCAACAAAAATGTGTTCAAATGTTTTTTCATACACATATGTCAATTTGAAGACAGTTTTATAAGTGTGTAATTATAATTTGCAAGTAAATATAATAATTTGCTGATACAAAATAGTACATTTTGAGTGTCTCTTGTCTATTTGAATTAAAATTTAAACATGTTCCACATATGACTGGGTTATGACATTATATTTAATTATATAATAATATGTAATGCATTTGTCAACATAGGTAATAGGCTGCTGGTATAATGATACAATTAGTACCGCCTCGTAGTTAGTTAGTTAGTTTGTTCCTTTCGTGCCAAAGGCGGTACATAGGGAGAGGTTTTAGATCTCCATGTGATGCGGTTCCCCTTGCTAGCAGTTGGAGATCTTGATGGTTTTTATCCAATAGTTTACTTTCTTGTTGGATGGTTCTTGAAGAGTGGTCTTTGGGCTTCCGTTTTTTTCCCAACTGGTGACCACAGCCTCGTACCACCTCTAATTTGGGTTCGCGCAAGGGACACAGCAGACTGAGACATCATAAGTACCATAGATTCATGATTAGCACAACCGATTTGTATTAATCATGAATCTCTTCCCATCCCCAGACTTATCGTGATCTTTGCCATTGTCCCAACTTGACGCCTTTGCCGCCTGGTGTAGCAAGGACGATGATTTTCTTGATAGAGCTCGCGAAATGCTTGATTTCTTCCGCAGTCACCCAGAGAAGGTGCTTACATCTGTTATGCTTTGAGTTCGAAAATTGCTCGCCAGGATATCCTTACCAACCAGCATATGACTTACAACTCTGATAGGGTGAAACGTATCTTGACTTTCCACCCCATAGTTCACTGGTAGAAAAAGTTTTATTCCGTCACCTGTCTATTCTGAAATCGGATCTTGAGACACGTTCAGTCTTCCAAAACTATCCTATGGTGGCTTACAGACGGGACAGAAGTCTTATGGATATGTTAGTACACAGTCGCCAAATCCAATGCCTAGTCATTTTGCACCGTCCGGTGTGGTCGTCGGCGATGCCATACATGATGTTACAGACCAGACTGTATCTTTCCAAAGCAACGTTTGTTATTGAGAATGGTTTCACATACGAGTCCCGCAATATAATCTACGCCATCACTTGTTAATGTTGTGACAAGGCATATATCGACGAAGCAGGCAAAGTGCTTAGTGATCGTTTCGGCTAACACTTACGTGATATACGTCAATGCTCTGTAACATCTGTAGTTGCCCATTTCAAAGGAACTGACAATTTTGGAGCTTGCGATGTCCAGGTCATAGCCACCCGATCATGTTCGTCTGATGATCGAAGTCGATTTGCTATAGAGAATCGTTTTATATGGTACCTTGCGACATCAATGACTCAACGCACTACACTACTATGCTTCTTAATACTGGCTGTTCTCTTGATCCATGTTCTATATGTGTGTATGTTAAATGTATATCATCATCAAATAGCTTGTCCTGAGCAGAACTTTGCTCTCCAACAGTCCTCGAAATTTCTCTCTCTCATAGGACAGATGTCCTGCCTCTGCAGCCATCATGTTCAAGCCATCAGTTATATCCTGAATCCATCTTCTCCGTGGTCTTCCTCTTCTTCTCTTTGCCGGTATACCTCCTTCCATGATGGTCTTCTCCAGCCATTCATGTCTTTTTTATATGTTCAAAATATCTCAATTTTCTCTTTCTTATTTGTGGCATCAACCAGTTTTCTTTGATTTTGAGTTCTTTCTGGATAGATCTATTTGTTCTCTTCTCTCTCCAAGATATACGAAGGACTCTTCTGTAACACTTTGAATATAAGTTTTTCCAATATAAGAGCAGTGGAAAAACATATATGTAGATGTATATAGGTTTATATATATATATATATATATATATATATATATATATATATATATATATATATATATATAAATATATATATATATATACTATATATATATTATTTATATTGCTTATCCTTTTTTCCGCTTCTAGCTTTTTGCATTGATTTTTTATTCGTTTTTTGTCACATATTTTCATTTTAGGGCCGATAGGAACTTATTGTTTGACTCTATATGTTGTGTGTTTTGCGAAGTGGATTCTTCACTTCTTGTATCCTTTGCTTGATAAAGGCCTTTTGGTCGAAACGTTGCTGGTTATTGTTTTATATTTTGTAAAACTACAGTACTTTGTTTTTACATGCTTCGACATTGCTACATAGTTTTACTGCGGTCTTCCCCTATATCGATACAACAGTTTTGTGTAGCTGTGGTGTCTGCTCCACAGCAGCTAAAAACCTTTGCAGAACCTACCCAAATGATATAGTGAAACATCATGGTCACTTCATGTCTCCCGCCGTGATAATTATTACGGGAATATTGGTGACCTATTGCTGAATGCTACCTTTTCATGAATTAGCAGTTTGAAAAGGAATAAAGAAAGAGGAAAATGTGTCTCGGAAAGTTAAAATATTATGTTAGCAAATCTATAAGCATGTAACTTTATTACTCAGATCATAACTCTTACTAAACTAATATATAAATCATGTACGTTGTTATGCATTGTTTGCTACTCTAGTTTTAATATGGTGCACAACATATGTTTCAAAACGTATCAATACAATTAATTGCATTCGTCACTTACCCTTAAATTCAATATTATTTCTCATATAATATATAGCCTACTCAAGACACGAGAGGAGACTTAACATCTTTCACCTTCGATGTCTCCGCAAGATTATGAACATCAAGTGGTACGACAAAATAACCAACTCTGAAGTACTGCAAAGTGCAAACCTGCCATCCATCATGGGCATGCTCAGCAGTAGACGACTAAGATGGTTAGGGCATGAGAACAGGGCGGCTCGTCATTATGGCAGTGGGATCGGCCCCACTAAAAATATTGAGTAACCTGTACATTATTTTAGACATTTTGTTCATAATTATTATTTTAACGAGATCTGATTAG
>JADZMA010002293.1:0-12582 GCA_020796225.1 Arion vulgaris
GTTTCAGGGTTTCACTAGGGCCACCTTTCTTTCTTGAACCCTTTTCTTCAACTCAATGCTTGGTTTGGATTTTTAAACATTTCTTCCAAGTATGTCCAAATAACTCCATCTTCTCTTCTTGAACAGTTGTAATATGGACAAGAATAATAACTTTCGTAACATTATTTGTTCTCAATCGTCAAAGCATTGATCTTCTCTTTTGATTTGTTTTTTTTATTTATACCAATGTTGCCGAGACACTGAACTACTTGTTAATCTATCAGTTTGCAATACTGGCTCTCAATACTTACCTTCCTCTCGTGCCTGCTGGTCTCTAACGACAAACACCTTCCAGGTATACACGGCAGCGTGTCGATATCGCCTACTTACCTTCCTCTCGTGCCTGCTGGTGTCTAACGACAAACACCTTCCAGGTATACACGGCGCGATGTCGATATCGCCTACTTACCTTCCTCTCGTGCCTGCTGGTGTCTAACGACAAACACCTTCCAGGTATACACGGCAGCGTGTCGATATCGCCTACTTACCTTCTCTCGTGCCTGCTGGTGTCTAACGACAAACACCTTCCGGATACACGGCAGCGTGTCGATATCGCCTCTTACCTTCTTCTCGTGCCTGCTGGTCTCTAACGACAAACACCTTCCAGGTATACACGGCAGCGTGTCGATATCGCCTACTTACCTTCCTCTCGTGCCTGCTGGTGTCTAACGACAAACACCTTCCGGTATGCAGCGGCGTGTCGATATCGCCTACTTACCTTCCTCTCGTGCCTGCTGGTCTCTAACGACAAACACCTTCCAGGTATACACGGCAGCGTGTCGATATCGCCTACTTACCTTCCTCTCGTGCCTGCTGGTCTCTAACGACAAACACCTTCCAGGTATACACGGTAGCGTGTCGATATCGCCTACTTACCTTCCTCCTCGTGCCTGCTGGTCTCTAACGACAAACACCTTCCAGGTATACACGGCAGCGTGTCGATATCGCCTACTTACCTTCCTCTCGTGCCTGCTGGTCTCTAACGACAAACACCTTCCAGGTATACACGGCAGCGTGTCGATATCGCCTACTCAGTAACCACAACACGTGCGTAGGTCAGGACTCAGCCAGCAGCATCCAGAGTAATGTCGTCTCCAGAGTCTCACGATCGCAGTATTGAGTCAGCTGAATAAACTGCGACACCTTGACGAAAAACTCCTATACTGTGTTTGTTTGAGCGGTTGTACCTTGATTGTTGAGTGGTTGTGTCATGTTTGTTGAGTGGTTGTGTCATTTTTGTTGAGTGGTTGTATCATCGTTTGTCAGTGGTTGTGCTCTGTTTGTTGAGTGGTTGTGTCATGTTTGTTCGAGTGATTGTGTCATGTTTGTTCGAGTAGTTGTGTCATGTTTGTTGAGTGGTTATATCTTAATTGTTAAATATTTCTCTCATTTATCCCGATGCTTCAGTAACCTGCGAACATAAATTGAATGTTATCTCGAGGTAAGTCACATATATCCAGCGACATGGCATGTGGTTTCCTGGTTCTCCGTATTTAAATTATATTAGTGTCTATGCTTTAGATCACGTTGACTTGACAAGAAACACATTAAATATGAGGGAGTCTGTGGTTAAACTGAATACTAATACTAGAATCAATAATTTAATTGATTGATAGAATCATCATTACTGACTTCGATGAATAACATGTATGCTCAATCTTCTTCTTCACAGACAGATCTAAGCGAGTGACACTAATCTGAAGAGGTTTCCAATGTCATTTTCAAGATGAGGATCATATTTTGAAATTTTAATTTAATCTTGTAAGAATTTTTTGCTTGTGCAGCGGCTTTACAGCCTACTTATTTTCAACTAGTTTTCTTTTATGTAGCTTAACTGGACATATGACCTATGTTGTATCGTGCATCTCTGATAGGACTAGGAACTCGATCTCACCTATATTGAGGTCAGGGATCTCTGAAGCAATAACCAACTGAATAGTTACACATAAATAGACTAAACTAATAATCATCTATATTGTTCCAATATCCAGTTTTATCACTATAAAATGTCTGTATAAAATAATATTGATTATTGAGCGGACATTATAGCTAATCCATGCAGGCCCATATGTGCTTAATCTTCTCCAGTAGATCTCAAAGGTATTCATGATAATTAGTGCATTAATTAAACATACCATTCTGTTCAACAACGGTCATCCATTGCTGCTAGCAATATGTAATTGAAATGCTGCATACATCAAGATCAGATGTATCCTCCCTCATACAACAGGTGACCGCCGCCGCTGAGAAACTGGAGGTAGTTTATATTATCTATCTTCAACAACCCGACCCTCCTCTTCCTCCCCCTCCCATCTCATGCTGTTGATGTGAGTATGTCTGGTCTGTTTCTCCTTACAAGACAACCTCATGTCAATGTTTGAATAGTCAATATAGTACATGCACTCATGTCAATATAATACATGCACTCATATCAATAATACATGCACTCATGTCAATATAATACATGACTCATGTAATATAATACATGCACTCATATCAATATAATACATGCACTCATGTCAATGTTTGAATAGTCAATATAATACATGCACTCATGTCAATGTTTGAATAATCAATATAATACATGCACTCATGTCAATATAATACATGCCTCATATCAATATAATACATGCATACTATGCAATATAATACATGCACTCATATCAATATAATACATGCACTCATGTCAATATAATACATGCACTCATATCAATGTTTGAATAATCAATATATACATGCACTCATGTCAATATATACATACACTCATGTCAATATATCATGCACTCTATCAATATAATACATGCACTCATGTCAATGTTTGAATAGTCAATATAATACATGCACTCATGTCAATGTTTGAATAGTCAATATAATACATGCACTCATGTCAATGTTTGAATAATCAATATAATACATGCACTCATGTCAATATAATACATGCACTCATGTCAATATAATACATGCACTCATGTCAATATAATACATGCACTCATGTCAATATAATACATGCACTCATATCAATATACCATGCACTCATGTCAATGTTTGAATAGTCAATATAATACATGCACTCATGTCAATGTTTGAATAGTCAATATAATACATGCACTCATGTCAATATAATACATGCACTCATGTCAATATAATACATGCACTCATGTCAATGTTTGAATAATCAATATAATACATACACTCATGTCAATATAATACATGCACTCATATCAATATAATACATGCACTCATGTCAATGTTTGAATAGTCAATATAATACATGCACTCATGTCAATGTTTGAATAGTCAATATAATACATGCACTCATGTCAATATAATACATGCACTCATGTCAATATAATACATGCACTCATGTCAATGTTTGAATAATCAATATAATACATACACTCATGTCAATATAATACATGCACTCATATCAATATAATACATGCACTCATGTCAATATAATACATGCACTCATGTCAATGTTTGAATAATCAATATAATACATGCACTCATGTCAATATAATACTACACTATGTCAATATATTACATGCACTCATGTCATATAATACATACACATATGTCAATATAATACATACACTCATGTCAATATAATAATGCACTCATGTCAATATAATACATGCATCATGTCAATATAATACTATGCACTCATGTCAATATAATACATGACTCATGTCTATATATAAATAATCATTCAATATAATACATGCACTCATGTAATATAATACATGACTATATCAATATAATACATGCACTCATGTCAATGTTTGAATAGTCAATATAATACATGCACTCATGTCAATGTTTGAATAATCAATATAATACATGCACTCATGCCAACCTGTTGGTTTTACCTTTTGAATGATTGACTATAATTACCTGTGGTGCCAGGGCCGCAAGAGAAGCAAAGAATAGTACCACTGCAACCTACACTGCATGTCGTAAGAGGCGATTAATGTATGCCCAAGGGATGCTACCTAGTAAATAAAAACAGCCAGAAATAGCATGTGCTGGCCTACTTGTAAGCGCATAATTGGCACAACGTACAATCACTCTTAAGCTCAGATCACATACAAATCACACAGAGTTGTTAACAAGTGATCGATATGGAGCGTTCGAAGAAGAAGAAGTGACTATAATCATTTAAATAATTTATACACAATACTCGAATATATAATTTATACAGAATACCAATATTCGAATATATAATTTATTCACAATACCAATATTCGAATATATAATTTAAAATGAATACCAATACTTGAATATATAATTTAAACAGAATACCAATACTTGAATATATAATTTAAACAGAATACCAATACTTGAATATATAATTTAAAATGAATACCAATACTTGAATATATAATTTAAAATGAATACCAATACTTGAATATATAATTTAAACAGAATACCAATACTCGAATATATAATTTAAACAGAATACCAATACTCGAATATATAATTTAAAATTAATACAAATACTCGAAAATATAATTTAAAATGAATACCAATAGGTGAATAAATATTTCAAGAAAATGAGTTAAAACGTCATAAAATACAACTTTACAAATGTATTCAAATAAGCCAGAATTATAACCAGAATCTAAACATTAATGTACTCAAATAAGCCAGAATTATAACCAGAATCTAAACATAAATGTATTCAAATAAGCCAGAATTATAACCAGAATCTAAACATTAATGTACTCAAATAAGCCAGAATTATAACCAGAATCTAAACATAAATGTATTCAAATAAGCCAGAATTATAACCAGAATCTAAACATTAATGTATTCAAATAAGAGAGAATTATAACCAGAATCTAAACATAAAGATATCGTGACCATATTTCTAGTTTGTTCTTGTTTGGCAAAGGCGATTTGGAAAGTTGTATTTTTCTGTACAGCTTCCCAATTTCTGTGTCTTTGATAATTGGACAGTGAACGGTTCAAGATATTTGAGTTTCAGTGCAGAAAAGATATTGATCAACTCAAGAAATAAATTGTGGAAATCGTTTATGTTGTCAATGATTTAACGTTGATGAAATCTAAGTTTCTACAATTTATTGGAGCAGAAAATTATGATTATAATTGAAAAATAAAGTCAATATTTTCTATATATAAATATATATAGATAAATCATTAGAGAATCATTAGAGTATGTAAATCTTATAGACATTGTCAATATATTATTGATCTGTTACGAGATATCAATAACTAATCGATAATTGCATGATATTTCACAAATTGAAAATGTGCGTGTGACTGTTCATTTTTTTTCTTCTAGAAAATGTAACCATTTCGTGAAATCTGAAAACAAAAATGTCTGCAATATTCTGTTCAGAAATTTAAAAATCGTCATCTTGTTGAATGAGTGGATTCTTATATCGAAGTTTTCCAAACTTCTGACATGAATATATGTATTCTTGGGGGTACAAATTGGTAATGAGAGTACAGCGACAGCACACTTCATGAGGACTGCGGCGCTCTCGAGACAACGACGTCGAGCATGACTATGGAGATCACCGCTGTCTCCAGGACTGTCACAGGTGGCTGAGCAACAGGTAACCCATACGATTATCATATCAGACTCGATGAATATGCTTCAAATTATTAAATCTGAAAGTCTGCGTGTGGAATGGGTTCGGAGCATTCGGAGATCACGTCTCAAGAAAATTAATTGGCTGTCACACCTGGATATGCTGGGTGCAGTAAGAGCCTGCTGACTTTCTTGTAAACAATGCCCGACTCAAGCAGGCAGAAGATGGACAGAGCGATATCATCAATGCTGGAGTGCAGGGTAACAGGTCTGCTGACTTTCTTGCAAACAATGCCCCGACTCAAGCGGGTAAAGTCTCAGACACTGGAACGAGTTCGAGAATTAGGCGTTAAGTTTGGACATGCCAGACAGTGTCCTCTTTCTGGTGAGAGAAGATATAGTAATCAACTTCTCATGGGTACGAAGGATGCAAAGAAGAGGAAGACCACATAGAAGATGGATTCAGGATGAAACTGATGATTTGAGCATGACGGCTCAGAGACGGGACATCTGACCTATGAGAGATGTACTTTTCGAAGGACTGTTAGGGTGTAAAGTTTTTGCTCGGGACAATCTTTTGGGATGAATGAATTAATCTTATATATTCATCATTATATAATCATTCACAATTTTATTGCGTCCACGAATCTATTCTACACAACCATCTAGACAATTCTCAGATTAGTCATCAGTAATCATTCAGACTTAACTCTTAAAATACGGCAAACCACATCACAAACTAAAACATTAAATATGAACCAAATTATCAATCAGATGCATTGATGTTAATTGTGTATAATTCTATAGAATACACCCGTTAATTGTTCAAATATACATTACGACTCTGTATGTTCTGATATATGAACTAGTATTTTACTGCAGAACATAAGATGCGTGTAGTAGATTTGGTTCAGCATTATCAAATAGTTTGTCCTGAGCAGAATTTTATCACCTTATTAACATCCTTCGAATTTCTCTCTCTCATAGACCAGATGTTCCGCCTCTGCAACTACATGCTCAAACTATCAGTTACATATTGAATCCATCTTCCGTGGTCTTTCTATTCTCCTTTTTTGCCCGATGCCTCTTTCCATGATGGTCTTGTCCAGCCCTTTTTTCTTGTTATTTATCCTAAATAGTTTTATTTTCTTGTTATTTTTTTGCAGCCATTTTTCTTTGATTTTGAGTTCTTTCTGGATAGATCTATTTGTTCTCTTCTCTGTCCAAGATATACGAAAGGGCTATTCTGTAACACTTATATTCAAAAGCACAGATATATGTTTTCCACTGCTTTGTTAAATGTCCATGCTTACCCCATATGATGCCACTGGTAATATGTATGCTCTTAGTATTCTGTTTTTTGTTTTCTTATAAGTTCCGTTCGATGCTGTTTTTAGATTTGGTTAGAGCAGCTAATATTAAAAAGTTTATCGTGATGAACAGCATTTACAAACATGTATTTATCGTGTATCGTATACTGAAAGTTAATTAGAAACAAAATACTTACCAGCAAAGGTGAACCATTCAGAACTGAAGATAACACTGTGAAACACAAGACTAGTCGGCACAGTTCTGTAGATTCATCTAATATATTGTTCTTGGAGTGGAACTGATAACTTGGACGTCTGTCTTCATAAACTGTGGTAACATGCGTCCTTATCGAACTGTATTTGATTAGTGCAACTTCCTTCATACTTCTCAAGACTAGAAGAGTATCCATGGAACTGATGAAGCCCATGACAGTTGATAGAAGAGAAGATATGATGAAGAACACTGCGTACCCAACACTGATATTTGTTGGCAAGAATTTGCAATGATTGTCTTCATAGAAGTGAAATATTTCAGTACCTCCAGAAACGGGGACAAGTCCAGCAACTGCAGAGATAAACCAGCAGACACAGATGGATGCCTTCATTGGTTTTGTTGACGTGAATATGTGACCTCGTCTGGACATCCGAAGGGATGCCATCCAGTAAACATTGAGTACAAGCAGCACTAGATAGTGGCGCAACGTAGAGTGATTGACAGCCACGTATAAACATGCAATGCTTCTGTTCCAGTCGATGTTGCCCAATGTCATCACTGCCGGCACCGGCAGGAGAAAACATGAATTGGTTGCCATAGTAACGAGAATGGATATAAATGCCACGTCACAGCTATGAAACAGAGGCTTGTAATGAAGAATAATGAGAACGCTCAGAATGTCGGTCAAGGACGCGATTGGGCATATGATAATCCAGGCAACGGCACGCCCAAAAGCTAGTCATGGTTTCCTCTTTCTTTCACTTGAAATTTAGATGTCATTTCTTATAGTTATTTTATTTTATTATCATAGATATACTCATATTCTAGTTAATGGAACGCTGTCACTATCCTAAGCCACAGACGCTAGTTAATAGATCGAGTCACTAACCCCCACAGACGCTACCATACTCCTATTCTAGTTAATAGACCGAGTCACTAAGACACAGACGCTACCATACTCCTATTCTAGTTAATAGACCGAGTCACTAAGACACAGACGCCACCATGCTCCTATTCTAGTTAATAGGGCCGAGTCACTATCCCTAAACCACAGACGCTACCATGTTCCTATTCTAGTTAATAGACCGAGTCACTATCCCCTAAGCCACAGACGCTACCATGCTCCTATTCTAGTTAATGACCGAGTCACTATCCTACAGACGCTATCATGCTCTATTCTAGTTAATAGACCGAGTCACTATCCCCTAAGCCACAGACGCTACCATGCTCCTATTCTAGTTAATGACCGGGGTCACCCATCCCTAAGCTAAGACGCTACCATACTCCTATTCTAGTTAATGAAACGAGTCACTATCCCCACAGACGCTACCATGCCCTATTCAGTTAATAGACCGAGTCACCATCCCAAGCCACAGACGCTACCATGCTCCTATTCTAGTTAATAGACCGAGTCACTATCCCCCACAGACGCTACCATGCTCCTATTCTAGTTAATAGACCGAGTCACTATCCCCTAAGCCACAGACGCTACCATGCTCCTATTCTAGTTAATAGACCAAGTCATACCCTAAGCCCCTGACCTACTATGCTCCTATTCTACGACTGAAAATCAAATAAAACTTGACATATCCTTTATAGTACGTTACCATCAACCACAGTAAACGATTCGTTGACTATTCTCGCCTCCACTTATACGTTCAGTAGCTTGCAGTTACTTTCTGAACGGAGAGATCTATTTTTACCGTTCGTAAAATTCCACGCGAACAAATTTGCTGCTTCCACACCGCCCACCACGGAGTTTGAACCAGGTACACTTGGGGTGTGATCGAGCTAACAACCGCTTACGCTACAGACGTCCACGTGAGTTCTGCTCACTAGAGACATTCATTCTTGCATGTGCACTAATTTTATACTGCATCTTGGTCAATGTCGCAGTTGAACAGAAACTTATATAAAAATGTGACTTTATTTTGGATTGTATGCTTACTAACGTCTTTAATGTGTTCTACGTAAACTTCATATAACACAAATCTAAACTACTATATCTACTGATACATATATATATATTTCTTCTTCAGTCGATACAGACGGTCAATTAGTCCATGTTTTACATAGACAATTTCTGAGTTTGCGCTGGTCTATCTTGTCTTTCAGAGGTAGCGTGTCAGTCTCAAATCACAAAAAGAAAACTGGTTGATTAAAATATGAATAATCAATAAAAGTAAAAATAAACTATCATTCAGATCTAACCTCCACGCAAAAGGTGAACATCAGCGAAAACGAGAGCTGGTGAAAAACAGTTTATGAAGCGCACACAAAAGCCCGTTCTAGAAATCGCTTCTTATCCTGACGTTGTGAGGTAAGCAGGATTAGAGAAAATAAAAAGATGGTAATCAATTTTTCGGATTTATAATAATAAATGGAAGTTTAGAAAACTTAGTGACAATCAACAAAATTAATGGCAGAAGTAGCAGAGGACAGCAGAGAGAACATCCTGCAGAGCATGACTTCATGTTTCAACATCTGAACTTGAGGCTAGTATTAAGATGAGACGTTACTGGAATTCATGATCGCCTTCTCCAATCGACATGGCACATGATGAAGATGATTTTTCAGTGAATGTTGGCATTTATTTGTATGTGTAGAACCATATGGCGGCTTTCTGAAAATAAGGAAACATTATTAACATATCTAGCCATTCATCCGTCAGTCTATGTGTCCGTCCATCTGTCTGTCTGTATGTCTGTCTATCTCTCTGTCTGTCTGCCTGCTCAGTTTCTCCAAAACACAACAACACGATACCTCTCACACAGTAAACACTCCACATTTAGTGATACAGCGAGCTCTTACACAGTAAACACTCCCACATTTATGATACAGCGACCTCTCACACAGTAAACACTCCCACATTTATTATATAGTGACCTCACAAACGCGAACACCCACACAGTGAACACCCACACATGTGTGGTGAATGAAAATCTCAATAGTTTGTCAATTTTGTGTATCGATACGGCAATATAAATCAATAATCCTGAATCACTTAGCTCAATCATGGAATCAATAATTAATTAAATTAATCAAACAATTGTGTTTCTATTGAACAACTCTGAACTCAGTGTTACTATATCAGTCTCACACAGAGAGATAGAGAGAATGTACATGCAAATTGTGATCCGTCAGACTTTGTCTGTTTATGCTAATTAGCGTTTTTGTTACGACATAGAAGACAAAGAACGAGATATGAAGATAATGTGATGCTCAGCTGGAACCAGCAAGACGTGGAAGAATGAGTTTGGAAATAATAATTGAATAATAATAAATATGTAACGCTCGTGTATTGTCATATCCAACATAAGGAGCAAAGAATAGTAACACTGCGGCATGCAGGAGTGTCGAAGAGACGACAAATGTAGGATTCAACAGGGATGGCTATCATATTCTGAACAGAACAACAGATTAAATGGTTTAGATACCTGACAAGAATGCCCTGGTACCGTCTACCACAGACAGCCACATAGAATAAGTATAATGAGTACAAAGCAAGAGGAAGACCACGCAAAGATGGAGCGTGCATCAATAACAGCGCTAAGAAATGAATAACAACATACAAGTGCATTAGAATAAACACACACGATCAGTACACGTCCCCCACACTTCTATCAAGAAGTAAATGGTGGAAGAGAAGAAAAAGAACTTAAGCTGCATAATCAAACCAACCATGCACTTTACATGAGTTATTTGAGTGCCTCTGCTCGAACTGGGCTAAAGACATAAGCGAGAGTGTGAGAGAAGAAAGTGAGTAAGAGAGAGAGAGAAAGAGAGAGAGAGAGAGACGGACATATATTGTGTATATATATATATTTGACTATTGGTGGTATATGTAAATGTAAAATATAAGTATAGAATAAATATAAATAAATTAAAAGTTAATAAATAAAACAAATACAACCTGGATGAACCCTAGATAATCTCGTGTAGAAAGGAAACTGTCTATAATTCATCCAGGTCGCATTTATTTTATTTCACATACTAACTTTAAGTTTATGTTTTAGTTTATTAAGTATCTCATGTTCATTTAATGTTTTCTTGATACAGACATACGTCGAAACGTCGAGTGTTGTCATGTCATATTTAATTATTTATTTGTTCTTGCTCATGTTAAACTGCATATACATGTTTCCATCTATATTACCTGTTTTAATGTTTATCGAACTCTTCCATTTCTCATTGATCTCCACCCATTAACGAAGAATATTTGATTGATATCAAAGACCGAGCATGGGTAGTGTACTGTGACTTTCAGTTTGAGAAATGTTGCCATTTCCTGTTCGATTTGATTTCCCATTATCTCTGCACGACTTCTTTAATCTGAAGTTATTAAAACACTGGGATATTGCAACTCACTTTGCATTGTTTTCATAATGCTTCCATCTTCGTGCTGATGTTTTTATGTTTAAACTCTTGTTACTGCCTGTAGTGTCGCTGCGTTGTTGGCAGTGTAGAACATAGGGACGAGAGCATGAGCAATTTAATGTACGTATGGCTAATGCAATCGCCACGACAATGTTATGTTTAGAATTTTTCATGTATGATCACAACAGAAGAAAAATCCTTGACCTTATCATGAATTGCACACTGGTTCCGCATGGGACCTGCGTTCTAATCAATTCGACCAGACGCTTCTGGTTATGTTTCTTAAATGTGACAATAACAACTGTCTTCACCTTGATTGTGTGTGTGTGTGTGTCTGTGTGTGTATGTGTATGTGTGTGTCTGTGTGTGTGTGTTTAAGCTGAGATCTTTGATTGCATTTTTGTTTTAACAATATCAATCATTTCTTGGAAACCTTGTCCTCCATTTTGCCATGAAAATCATCAGCATGTTACATGTTATTTATGTTCTACACCCCATCCCTGCATCCACTCTTCCTCCACCCCATCAGTCCATCTGTTGTTTCATCAGACATATAGTTTATGAATTATAAAATGTTTGCACTGTACATAAACAATTGATCTGCTGATAGTTCCCATCTCTATCCAACTCTTGAGTAGATTTGATTAAAATAATTACTTTCATTCTCAATATCTTTTACTATTGTTTAATGTCAATACATTTGCTATGTTTGCTTGAGTGTAGAGGACAGGGAAGGGGGTAAATGTTTACATTTTTCCCAGCGATCCTTAAATGTTCTGAGCTACGCAGTATGAGCTTTGTTCAATACTCTCAACAAATGACGTGGCATTATTTTGTAGGGCGACCGAGTCTCATATGTGAACAAACATGAAGTTAATCCTTCAATGTAAACTATTTAACGCGATAATTTGTTTGTACATCTGGATGTATTTATATTGTCATTTTGTACTAAATGTCTAGTATACAACCTCTCATACTTACTACGTCTTATACGCTAGGGATACAACCTCTCATACTTCACTACTTCTTTATGCTGATACTAACTCTCATACTTCACTGTCTTATACTGACTGTTAATTCCCAAC